>NIVC01002400.1:32500-120944 GCA_002269645.1 Macrostomum lignano
GCTTAAGCCCCTTTGTGCTAAAGCCCCTGGTGCTAAAGCGATCCTGGTGCTAAAGCCCCTAGTGCTAAAGCCCCTAGTGCTAAAGCCCCTAGTGCTAAAGCCCCTAGTGCTAAATCCCCTTGGTGCTAAAGCGATCCTGGCGCTAAAGCCCCTGGTGCTAAAGCCCCTAGTGCTAAAGCGATCCTGGCGCTAAAGCCCCTGGTGCTAAAGCGATCCTGGTGCTAAAGCCCCTAGTGCTAAAGCCCCTTGGTGCTAAAGCGATCCTGGCGCTAAAGCCCCTAGTGCTAAAGCCCCTTGGTGCTAAAGCGATCCTGGCGCTAAAGCCCTAGTGCTAAAGCCCCTGGTGCTAAAGCGATCCTGGCGCTAAAGCCCCTAGTGCTAAAGCCCCTTGGTGCTAAAGCGATCCTGGCGCTAAAGCCCCTGGTGCTAAAGCGATCCTGGTGCTAAAGCCCCTAGTGCTAAAGCCCCTTGGTGCTAAAGCGATCCTGGCGCTAAAGCCCCTAGTGCTAAAGCCCCTTGGTGCTAAAGCGATCCTGGCGCTAAAACCCCTAGTGCTAAAGCCCCTGGTGCTAAAGCGATCCTGGCGCTAAAGCCCCTGTTGCTGATATTCAAGTTTTTTTCCAATCACCCAATTTTCAGGGCTACTTTGGCAGCACCGACATGGCTGGACTTCTGAACGACGCCTTCACTTTGGCTTAGTAAGTTTGGGGGAAAAGTCAGAGATTTTGTTTCGATTTTAAAAAACAAGAGTAGCATGTTATAATTTTGCTACTCATAAGTCGGCTCTCAGTAGCAGCTCTGTTTTTTTTGTTAATTATATAAGCTGAAATAAAAAATGTAAAAACCCGACAATTCACTGGACAGCATCGGTCGGCTAAACATTTCCGTACCGTTCGACCTGTTTGAGACTCTGGAGGAGGACCGGCTGGACTCCGGCACCCCCTGGACAATCTCTATGCGTAAAATAAGCGAACTACAACCCTTGATGGCTCAGGATCAGCAGTCTGCCGAAAAACTTGTCAAGCTGATCTTTAAAGTGCTGAGAAAGCCATTGAAAGCTATCCTGAGCAAGCCCCAGCATCTGCTGACTCATACTGAGAAGTGAGAGACCTTTGATTGGCGGACACACCGACAGAGAGAAGGGCATTAAGACACTCAGACACGCGCTAGGACATTTAGAGAGACAAGCAGAGACACTGAGACAGACACTGAGACAGACACAGAGAAGGACACTGAGACAGACACTGAGACAGACACTGAGACGGACACAGAGAAGGACACTGAGACACACACTGAGACAGACACAGAGAAAAACACTGAGACACATACTTAGAAAGACACTGAGACACACACTGAGACACACACTGAGACACACACTTAGACAGACACTGAGAAACACAATGAAACACACACTGAGACACACACTGAGACACACAGTGTGACACACACTGAGACAGACACTGAGACACACACTTAGAAAGACACTGAGACACACACTGAGACACACACTGAGACACACACTTAGACAGACACTGAGACACACACTGAGACACACACTGAGACACACACTGAGACACACACTGAGACAGACACAGAGACAAACACTGAGACACATACTTAGAAACACACTGAGACACACACTGAGACACACACTGAGACACACACTGAGACACACACTGAGACACACACTGAGACACACACTGAGACACACACTGAGACACACACTGAGACACACACTGAGACACACACTGAGACACACACTGAGACAGACACAGAGACAAACACTGAGACACATACTTAGAAACACACTGAGACACACACTGAGACACACACTGAGACAGACACAGAGACAAACACTGAGACACATACTTAGAAACACACTGAGACACACACTGAGACACACACTGAGACACACACTGAGACACAAACTGAGACACACACTGAGACACACACTGAGACACACACACTGAGACACACATTAAGCCATACGCATCTCCACATGAGCGACCCCCCCCACATTTCGCCAGGATAAAGCGTCAAACCTTAAACCAGATTGCGGTCATGGTTGACGAGCCCGTAGTCGCAAACATGTACCGCGAAAAATATCAGCAATGGAGAGCCAATCAAAGCATCATGTAAGATTTTGAATTTGCTAATTCAGTAAAACAAATATGCAAGCTTGCGAATTCAAAATTGCCAATTTTTTTCCGCGAAATCGCACCGACGCAGACTTTCACCGGATGAAATTGACTTCGTCTATCAGCTGGGCATCACCGGGGGCAACACCAGCGACTGGGAGTTTTTCTGGAACAAATATAATAATGACTTCGTGTCCACGTATGAGAAGAAGCATATGATCTCTGCCCTGGCCATGTCGCCCAATTTAGATATTATTAATCGGTGAGATGATGCGCTCTTTAATAAATCATACTTTTATTGGTGAATCTTTCTGCTCATGGATGGTAAATCCTTTAATGACTGGTGAATCCTTCAATGATTGGTGAGTCCTTCAATGATTGGTGAATCTTACAATAATTGGTGACTCCTTGAGTGATTGGTGAATCCTGCAATAATTAGCTAATTTTTTAAATGATTGGTGAGTCCTTCAATGATTGGTGAGTCCTTCACTGATTGGTGATTCCATCTCGGATTGGTGAATCCATCTCGGATTGGTGAATCCATCTCGGATTGGTGAATCCATCTCGGATTGGTGAATCCATCTTAAATTGGTGACCATCTCGAATTGGTGAATCCCACTCAAACAAACCAAGACAATAACCCCGACCCGCAGCCTGATCCAGATCCTGTTCGATCAGGGCCAGATCCGCCAGACAGACGCCATTACCATCGCGGTGAAGTTCGCCCGCCGCAGCGGCGCCCTGGATCTGGTGTGGACGCACTTCACCAGGAACTGGGACCAGCTGTTGAAGATCTACGGTCACATGCCTTTCCTAATGAGCGACATAACCAAGTTTCCGGCTGATTACTACACTGAGTTCGACTATGAAAGGGTGAGTGCGGTTATGTAGTATTCTTTTTATGACTAGTAGACAGACTCATAATCAGAAAATAGGAAATGGGATCATAGAGATTTAAATAGGCTATGAGACTAGAGATTAGAAATCTAAGGGTAATACTAGGGATCTATATGCTTAAAGATTAGGTTTCTAAGTAAGAGTGAGATTCAGTGGAAATAAAACAGTGGGGGATGGGACGATTAAGAGTGAGATTGGATATCGTATGGGGAGATTTGATACCTAAAAGTGAGGTTAGATATCTAAGAATGAGATGGGATAACTAAGAGTAAGATTAGATATCTAGCAGTCAGATTAGAGATCTAGCAGTCAGATTAGAGATCTAGCAGTGAGATTAGAGATCTAGCAGTGAGATTAGAGATCTAGCAGTGAGATTAGAGATCTAGCAGTGAGATTAGAGATCTAGCAGTGAGATTAGAGATCTAGCAGTGAGATTAGAGATCTAGCAGTGAGATTAGAGATCTAGCAGTGAGATTAGAGATATAGCAGTGTAATTAGAGATCCAGCAGTGATAATATGAATTAGAAAACAAAACCAGGCATTTAGTGTGAGGGCAAGTAGTTACAGATTTAATCAGCTAAAAATACCCCCCAATAAATTTTCAGATACGTGAATTTTTCGAGACCCACTCGCTCACATCCGGCAGGCGAAATGCCTACCAAAGCCTGGAGTCTATCAGGGCCAACATTGCTTGGATCAAGCACAACATGGAGAGTTTTAAGACTTTTATTAAAAACAAGGTGATAGAATGAGGAGTTGATTTTTCAAAGAATAATCATTAAATACAAGGGAGGGTAAAGACAGCAGTAACCTACAGGTACAAAAGTAAGTATATGTTTCATAGTCGCAAAAGTCCTAGGTTTAGCTAAAGGGTTACAACTTCAAAGACTACTATATTTACATTGTAGCTACGATTATGCTTGCGAAATTCTGTTCTATTTTTAACCATTTTTTATATTCAAGTAAGCTCTGCTTTAATTTGATGTGAGATCACTTTTGCTACCCCGTGATTCGCGACCACAAGATGAACTCCTCTACAAAAAAACAAAGTGAAAATGTGAGACCAAGCTCAACTCCTTTGATACCTTGGAGCTGGTATTCCCCGGATTGGGAGACAGGCGGCGCCGACCAAGAGACAGGGGCGCCCACCAAGTGACAGGGGCATCTGCCAAGAGACAGGGGCGCCCACCAAGAGACAGGGCGCAGGGGCGCCCACAAAGAGACAGGGGCGCCCACCAAGAGACAGTGGCGCCCACCAAGAGGCGGGGGCGCCCACCAAGAGACAGTGGCGCCCACCAAGAGACAGTGGCGCCCACCAAGAGACAGTGGCGCCCACCAAGAGACGGGGGCGCCCACCAAGAGACAGTGGCGCCCACCAAGAGACGGGGGCGCCCACCAAGAGACGGGGGCGCCCACCAAGAGACAGGGGCGCCCACCAAGAGACAGGGGCGCCCACCAAGAGACAGGGGCGCCCACCAAGAGACAGGGGCGCCCATCAAGAGACGGGGGCGCCCACCAAGAGACAGTGGCGCCCACCAAGAGACGGGGGCGCCCACCAAGAGACAGGGGCGCCCACCAAGAGACAGGGGCGCCCACCAAGAGACAGGGGCGCCCACCAAGAGACAGGGGCGCCCATCAAGAGACGGGGGCGCCCACCAAGAGACAGGGGCGCCCACCAAGAGACAGTGGCGCCCACCAAGAGACAGGGGCGCCCACCAAGAGACAGTGGCGCCCACCAAGAGACAGGGGCGCCCACCAAGTGACAGGGGCGCCCACCAAGAGACAGGGGCGCCCACCAAGAGACAGGGGCGCCCACCAAGAGACAGGGGCGCCCACCAAGAGACAGGGGCGCCCATCAAGAGACGGGGGCGCCCACCAAGAGACAGTGGCGCCCACCAAGAGACAGGGGCGCCCACCAAGAGACGGGGGCGCCCACCAAGAGACAGGGGCGCCCACCAAGAGACAGGGGCGCCCACCAAGAGACAGGAGCGCCCACCAAGAGACAGGGGCGCCCACAAAGAGACAGGGGCGCCCACCAAGAGACAGGGGCGCCCATCAAGAGACGGGGGCGCCCACCAAGAGACAGGGGCGCCCACCAAGAGACAGGGGCGCCCACCAAGAGACAGGGGCGCCCACCAAGAGACAGGAGCGCCCACCAAGAGACAGGGGCGCCCACAAAGAGACAGGGGCGCCCACCAAGAGACAGGGCGCCCACCAAGAGACGGGGCGCCCACCAAGAGACAGGGGCGCCCACCAAGAGACAGGGGCGCCCACCAAGAGACAGGGGCGCCCACCAAGAGACAGGGGCGCCCACCAAGAGACAGGGGCGCCCATCAAGAGACGGGGGCGCCCACCAAGAGACAGTGGCGCCCACCAAGAGACAGTGGCGCCCACCAAGAGACGGGGGCGCCCACCAAGAGACGGGGGCGCCCACCAAGAGACAGGGGCGCCCACCAAGAGACAAGGGCGCCCACCAAGAGACAGGGGCGCCCACCAAGAGACGGGGGCGCCCACCAAGAGACGGGTGCGCCCACCAAGAGACAGGGGCGCCCACCAAGAGACAGGGGCGCCCACCAAGAGACGGGGGCGCCCACCAAGAGACAGGGGCGCCCACCAAGAGACAGTGGCGCCCACCAAGAGACAGTGGCGCCCACCAAGAGACGGGGGCGCCCACCAAGAGACAGTGACGCCCACCAAGAGACGGGGGCGCCCACCAAGAGACGGGTGCGCCCACCAAGAGATAGGGGCGCCCTCCAAGAGACAGGGGCGCCCACCAAGAGACAGGGGCGCCCACCAAGAGACAGGGGCGCCCATCAAGAGACGGGGGCGCCCACCAAGAGACAGTGGCGCCCACCAAGAGACGGGGGCGCCCACCAAGAGACAGGGGCGCCCACCAAGAGACAGGGGCGCCCACCAAGAGACAGGGGCGCCCATCAAGAGACGGGGGCGCCCACCAAGAGACAGGGGCGCCCACCAAGAGACAGTGGCGCCCACCAAGAGACGGGGGCGCCCACCAAGAGACAGTGGCGCCCACCAAGAGACAGTGGCGCCCACCAAGAGACAGTGGCGCCCACCAAGAGACAGTGGCGCCCACCAAGAGACGGGGGCGCCCACCAAGAGACAGTGACGCCCACCAAGAGACGGGGGCGCCCACCAAGAGACAGTGGCGCCCACCAAGAGACAGTGGCGCCCACCAAGAGACAGGGGCGCCCACCAAGAAACGGGGGCGCCCACCAAGAGACAGTGGCGCCCACCAAGAGACGGGGGCGCCCACCAAGAGACAGTGGCGCCCACCAAGAGACAGTGGCGCCCACCAAGAGACAGTGGCGCCCACCAAGAGACAGGGGCGCCCACCAAGAGACAGGGGCGCCCACCAAGAGACAGGGGCGCCCACCAAGAGACAGTGGCGCCCACCAAGAGACAGTGGCGCCCACCAAGAGACCAAATATTGGTGCTTTTTAGGGGTGCCCCTCTTTAAATAAATTTCCTGCTTACAGTCTACAAAATTATTCCAAAAAAATCCTAAGAATATGCAACAAAATTATTATAACGGTCTCAATTGTTATTTATGCAGTTAACTTATTTATATTTTCATTTCGTAACCTAATTTACTGCCTATCGAAAGCTTTTTTATTTGTTTTGTTGCAGTCTTGCAAAATTTAAAATGCCTATTTAACACAACTTTTTTAAACTTTTATCTGCGTCGTTTTGAGTACTAACTTTTTATATTAGGGGCAAACGTCTTGACCTCTGTTCAAAATATGATTTTTAATTGAACAATTTTGCAAAGAAATTGAAATACTTTTACAGCTGAAGTAGCAAATGTCTGTACTTTTGTCAATTGTTTCCTATTTATAACCATTGCAAATTGCTTTATAGTAATATTGCTACACTGTTCTCAGTTCAAATGAAAATTTGGATCAAGAATTGCGATTTTAAATATCTATTATAAGCCTCTGCAACCTGCAATGTAGGCGGTAATCATTTCTACATGTGTATACTACTTTCTCAGTAGTTTTTTAGGATATAGTTTTTTATTATCATTTTCATATACGTTTTCATGCTCTACCTAGCAATAGTACTAAATAGTAGCACATATAATAGCCTAAGCCCAGTAATATTAACCTAGCATATTTTTAGTGTGTGTCTTGTATCAAAATAAAGGCGTCATAAGGTACCCCCGTACCTCATTTTCTCTTTGATCCTTGCACAGCTAAGTGACAAATGTCAATGATATCCATGTGCGTGCGGAGAGTATACTGTTCTTTAAAACATTTTTCAAACAATATTTATACATATATTTATACAGAAAACAGATTACGAGAGTAACGCATTTTATTTGTAATGGTAGCATCACGTGTCTTTAGTTAGGAATTGTCACTGGGAAATATCACTTGAATTGGGATTAATCCATCCAGTTCAACTTACTGGAAAATATCGACAATTCTCCATACCAGATGGAACGAACTCAGTTCGTGGGCGTCAAATTCTCTAAGCTGCTATAGTTATACTAAAAACATTTTGTGTCACAGAAATGTCAGAAAATGTTTGAAATCATTCCAAGCAAAACAGCATTTAATTGTGAAATGGATACTTGGATATTTCTAGTAGTATTTGGAGCCTTCTGATCCGAGAGAGAGCAGATCCGAATAAATTTTCCAAGAAACGAAGTGTCCCGTCCTTCTTCTTCTAGTGGTCCTTGGGATCGGATCCCAATTCGTTAATCCGGGGTTTGGGCCACAGACACTGGCTGCTCTAGGCCATAGTCTATGGTCTTAACCCCGGGGTTTTTATCTATAGGTATATGCTGCAGAACTGCTCTCGGCCATAGACAATAAAGGCAAACAAGCAGACAGCTCAAAATTCCAGGCTGCAGTATTCTACAGACTGTTGTTTAAGGCTCTGCTCTCTAGCTGCTTTTAAGTACAATCAAGTAGAGAATTTCAAAGCCAGTATTCCGACCACAAAATTTTTATTTCTACACTTGATGCAGATTGTTAGTGAAATTATCCATTTGATTGACTTTTAATCGACTTGATTATTAGTTTATTGACAATGGCCGAGTTTTGTCGAGTTTGGCCGAGTTTGGCCGAGTGTGGCCGAATGTGGCCGAGTGTGGCCGAGTGTGGCCGAGTGTGGCTGAGTTTGGCCAAGTGTGGCCGGGTGTGGCCAAGTTTAGCCGAGTGGGGCCAAGTGTGGCCGGGTGTGGACGAGTGTGGCCGAGTGTCCTACTGCAGACAATGCAGATTCTCGACTTGATCGGTTTGATTATCAACTTTAACTCATTAAATAAGTTTCTATAATGTCTATATAATGACCTATTGTGAAAGTATTTTTCATGCATGTGACATCACTGAATGACGATGGCATGATTTGACAGATTCCTATCACAGAGGAATGAATGCTTTTTTGCCAATACTTTCCTAGAATTAATTAATAATTATAAGCAGTTAATTTAATGCCCACACTTAGGCGACCGGAACTATGCAAATTTATCCAGCTTCCTGATTGAGCTGAATCTCCATCACTCCTCGACGTAGTTCCTCTTCGAGCGAGTCGATCAGCTGCTGGTCTCTGGCAATCTCGTCGCGGATTTTGTCCATCTCTTTGTTCTTCTTCAGGCACTCCTTCTCAGCAAGTTGGCAGCGTTGCTCGGTCTCAGCAAAAATCTGCTCGAGCCGATGGGCCTCCTGGTCGAGTTCGTCCTCCCGTTCCAGGGCAGCGCGTTCCTGCTGTTCCAACGATCTCAGCTGCTGGATGCTAGCGGAGTTCTCCGACTCCAAATCTGCTGCTTCGGTCTCGGCTGTGGATGCCAACTCGAGGGCGCGATCCAGGGCGCTCTCGGCGGCTCTGAGCTTGCGCGTCCACTCGTCAATGCTGCGTTGGATTTCTTCGGCTCGACTGCGCGACTCTTTCAAGCGTTTGGTCAACTCCTCCTGGCGTTCTTCGCGTTCGACGCCGGACTTCTCCGTGTCGAGGCGCAGCCGTTCTGCAGTTTCGGCTCTGGCCGACTCTTCAACGAGGCGGCTCTCGATGGTTGCCAAACGGTCCTCAGCAGCCGCTTTGTCCGACTCCAGCTTCGTTAGCCGACGCTGCAACTCGTCGACATCGGATTGATATGCGGCGGACTTCTGGCGCTCCTCCTGTGGTGAGGAAATCAAAGTTGGGAGATTGTGATAAACGAAAATTTGTGAAAAATGGAAAAGCACGAAAGTGCACGAAAATTGGTTAGCGGGGGTTGTCCTGCGGTTTTCGCAGCCATCAGCTCCAACCTCTACGGCACAGACGAGTTGAAAGCGGTCATGGGGTGCACTGGAAGATACATTAGAAGATAAATTAGGCAATACATTAGAAGATGCGTAGAGAGATTCATTAGGAGATGCGTTAGGAGATGCGTAAGGAGACGCGTTAGGAATGTACATTAGGAGATGCATTAGGATGTGCATTAGGAGATGTATTAGAAGATGCAATAAAGATGCATTAGCAGCTAAATGTAAATTATGAGATGCCTTGGAGATTGAGAAAAGCGAACGAGATGCTCAAATCTAACTCACCTTTAACTTTGCTTTTTTCTCGTCCAGCTCGTCATTTTTCTGATCGAGTTCAGTTCTCATTGCTTGCACCTTTTTCTTCAGCTGCTCCAGTCCTTCAAAGGCCGACATGTTTAGTTATTGACTTCTAAAACAGCTCTAAAACTTTAAGCAAGTATGATAAAAATATTCTAAACTGTTATTAAACTTAGTTCGACATGCTTCAAAGCTTACTGGCCTTTGTCAATGGCAAATAAAATTGCTTTGACTGCAAGATGAACTTAGCTGTCTTCTAATATACTAGTAACTGTTAGCTGTGTATCTTCTTAACCAGCTTAAAAACCTTTTAATTTATTGTGGCCAAAACTCGTGGTAAAACAAAAAAATCTGCAACTCTTCACACAGCTCAAGCGGTATAGGTTCGCTGCCAGCCCACACAGCAACCCTGCATTTTTCTGTCTGTCTAGCAAAGTCTCCCCTCTTCATTCATTCATTCATTCAGTCTCGTTCGTCTCTTTCTACTCCAGTATTTCGGCTGCGTGCACGCACAAGTCGAGCATTTTGTAAAAACTTATCCGCCTTCTTGGGTGGGGCAGTCTTCAGTGTACACTTCGGTACGAGTATACAATGTACATTCATACAGCGTGATGTACATTCATAATTTCTAGCCTTTCTCCAAGCTTCACGAGGTTGGGTGTTCTCCATTTCGGCAATACAAATTATTTGTATACCATGATACTCACAACTCACAAACACTCTGAGTTTTGAGCTCGGAATGCATTTCTTATTTAAGAAAGAATGCATTGTAACGTAGCAATTCGTCACTGTCCTTCGTTATATTGTCATTCATTTGTTTTATTTATCCAACCTCGCTAAAATTCTTTCAAAACTTTAAAGCTGGCTCAGCAACATTGCACACCGGCAGGGCACCCTAGCTAAAGGACACTAGATACAGAAGAGATTATAAGATACAGTTGCGTTGGGACGTCTTCGCAAGCTCGAAACTTCAAATCGTCGAAGTCATTCATAAGCTCGAGAATTTCTGCCAGCTCGTCCACTACCTAAAAGGCTACAAGGGCGAGCGAACATCCTTGGCTTAGCTGCAGGGGGCTCCGTGCGTCCGGAAACAGCGAGGAGGCGTTGCCGCCCATTTCGCTAACCCCTGGCGACCACGGGCAGCTGGTGCTGCGGTGTCGCGCAGGGAGATCCGGTGGTGCCGGTGTCCGCAGCGCGGTCCCCCTCCGGAGGGTGCAGGAGGTGGACTGTTTGGTTTCTCCATGGCAACGGGTTTGCCATAGAAGGAGAGCGGTTCGATCCTCCAGTTTCGGTGGCTGGTGAACATGATAGCCACGGTTTTAGACTCAGAGAACCTGAGACCGCAGCTATGTGCCCAGCGCTCGGCACAGTGGATGAAGGCTTGAAGGAGGTCCCTGAGGACCGTGGGTGATGGTCCAGCCACAGTGGCGGTAACATCGTCCGCATAGCCGACCTTCTGAACTGGTTCCGGATGCGGGCTGCAAAGCAGCTCGTCCATGACTAAATTCCAGAGGATCGGGCTGATCCGAGGGACATGTCCGGGTAGCGGAGCATCCAGCTATCCGACAGTCCGAGAATAGCCGTGAAATTGTCTCCGCCCGGCTTGGAGATGGTCTCGTGAACTACGACGCTATTAGCCGGCAGCTCCGGGTTGGTAGCCGCTAGCAGGCGACGCAGCTCGTCGGCCTTGGTGATGGAACTGCGAGCCGGAATCCAGGCACGGTGCCGGTGTGTCCGGGGTCGCTCGTCCTCCCTGTAGATAAACAGATTTTCCAGCTCCGTACCCCAGTCGAAGGTTTTCAGCATCTCGAGGAGCTGCTGCCCAGACTGGCTGTCGGCGGGCTGGATATGGAGGGCTTGGTCCTCGACTTTCGTCTTTTGGACTTGAATAGCGGTAACGCTCAAGGCCATCTTGACCAGGTGGGAGTCCAGCCTGCGCCAGATTTGGTCGAGCTGTTCGGCCGTAAGAGGCGTCTCCTGGCCTTGAATGATCAGGACCGGCTGCCTCTTGGCCATAGCCGCATAGGTGCGCTTCGGCTTAGTGGTTTGGCCAGCGCCCCTCGCTTTGGATCCCTCCGCGGCCGTGGGAGTTTCCACACGGGCAGAGGTCCCGCCACGGGAGGGGCCAGCCGCACCAGGAGCTTCGGCGGCACCTGACGCATCAGACCGGCGCGCGGGGTCCACCCCCTTGTCGGATGTCGGCTCCTCCGCGGGATTCGCAGAGTTACCGGCACCCTCCTCAGAGGTGGCCGGAGGGGCGGCTTTCGCACTCCTCCGTTCCTCCACTTTGCGCTGGAGAAAAGCCTTGTTGGAGCAATGCTACGGGCCTTCTTTTTAGAGATCTGAGGTCCGCTATCCTGTTGTCCAGCCACTCCGACATTGTCCTGAGCGGCGGCAGGGGCTGACTGGGAGGCAACGGGGGTTCCAGTGTTGCGAATGTCCGGCTGGGCCGCGGTACCAACCTCGGTTGGTGCTCCAGCAGCCTCGGACGTGTCGGAGGTAAAAGAATACTCCATGAGTCGCTGAAAGGCGAATGGGGACTAAAGGTGAGAAGCTGCTGGGCCGTAACCCCAAACCCAACAGCCAAGCCAAGAGGTAGCGACCGGGGGGTGGCTTAAGCCCTTACCGGCCCGACCGCTAGCAACCCGGCTTGGAAAAACCAGAGGCCGAACCAAAGGACCATCAGCACGGTACTACACTGGGCCCTTGAGGGAAGCAGGAGGACTGCCTCCGGAGCCTGCGGACTGACCGCATACCCTGTTAAGGTCAGAGGGTGGTACCTGTTCCTCAGAGCCGTGGCCAGAGGTACCTGATACGCACAGGTTCACTTCCGGGCGGAGCCCGTACCCAACTTGGCCAAAAGGCCACGGATGGGTTGCCGCCGCCGGAGCCCAGTCAGTCCAGCAGCCCTAGAGCTGCCTTGAACACATGCGGGGCGCGAACCCCTGGGTCGGCTTGCGAGTCAGCTTGGAGAGAGTTCTCCTGCCATTCCTGCACCAGAATAGAGGGGGTGCAGGTGTGTAGGATCGCAGACCTTAGCTTGTAGGCCTGGTCTGCCTCATGCTACACAGGCGTGCTGAACCCACCTTGCATGCCGAGCGACCATCCACCTCCTGGACTCTCCGGAGGAGGACCGGCACCGCCATGTCCGCGGTTGCCAGAGGGTTAGTGGAATGAGCGTCAACACCTCCGTTACAAAGCATCTGGGAAATGTCAGTACAAAAAACTGCACGGATGATAAATTTAAGTAAAAAATGCATTAACTATTCGAGCGTAACTATAGAATTTTCTTGACACTCTACTTACAGTAAATCTTGCACAATGTTAAGCGTATAAAATTAATTATAACTATGAATAACCGTCATTTCGATTCTCTAATGATCGAAGAAATCAACGGAAAAATAAATATGAAAATAATGAAAATGCATCCAAAACTTTACTGATAAAACAAAAGTAAAAAGTAAAACTTGACTTTTTTGGTTGACTTAAAGCGATCATGGTTTCGACCATAGACAATAAATGACTCCACAAATCCAAGCCTGAGTTCTATAATTAGCAACTTGGAGTGGAAACGTCTTTCAGTTTTACCTCATGAGGCTAGACTAGCATAGGCAGAGTCAGACAAAGCCATGGATTCAGTGCTAGCCTTATCTTTTCAATTGGCGTGGCCTCAAGAGGTAAAATTCGCTTCCGCTCCAGGTTGCTAATTATAGAACTCCTTGCACAAAACTTTCCAATCGATTATTGAATTCCTTGCTCGCACTTTCTAATAGCTTGAAAAATGCTATGATTCATAATTAGTCACTACGCGACACTTTAATACAACAGATTTCGAACTAAGATAGTATAGTAGCACTCGGATACGGAGTCTGTAAACTTCATTCTTTGGCATCGTCTGCACATCGTCGCCTCTCATCTGCTCTCTTGTTCTGCTGCATGAAATCCAAATTGATGTACATTTGTTGCCGCAGTGCTTAACAGCTGCTTATAAATTTGCTTGCTCTTTTCTTTCGGGTCTTTTATCTCAAACTCTTAAACAGTTCAACTAAAACCGTCATAGCAGCCACTGTAGTTTTCACGTGCAGCGATCGACAAACAATAGAGCTATATAAACATGGCATCGGATAGAGCACCAAAAGTTCACGCCAAGATGCAGGAGCTTGATCGCATTAGATCGCGTAAGTTTGTCACAGATATTTCAACTAATTAGCGCTGCTGTGGTAAAACAGTCGGGTGACGTTTCGCATGGCAACAGAACTATAAAAGTACTATTTTCTGAAGGTGCAGTAACGTGCATTCCCTGACATCGGATCTGACACTCATCTGACACCGGGTTTGACACTCATCTGACACCGGATTTGACACTCATCTGACATCGGGTCTACACTCATTTGACACTGGATTTGACACTCACATTGGATTTGACACTCATCTGACACCGGATTTGACACTCATCTGACACAGGATTTGACACTCATCTGACACCGGATTTGACACTCATCTGACACCGGATTTGACACGATCATCTGACACCGAATTTGACACTCATCTGACACCGGATTTGACACTCATCTGACACCGGATTTGACACTCATCTGACACCGGATTTGACACTCATCTGACACCGGATTTGACACTCATCTGACACCGAATTTGACACTCATCTGACATCGGATTTGACACTTATCTGACACCGGATTTGACACTCATCTGACACTGGATTTGACACTCATCTGACACCGAATTTGACACTCATCTGACACCGGATTTGACACTCATCTGACACTGGATTTGACACTCATCTGACACCGGATTTGACACTCATCTGACACTGGATTTGGCACTCATCTGACACTGGATTTGACACTCATCTGACACCGGATTTGACACTCATCTGACACCGGATTTGACACTCATCTGACACCGGATTTGACACTCATCTGACACCGAATTTGACACTCATCTGACACCGGATTTGACACTCATCTGACACCGGATTTGACACTCATCTGACACCGGATTTGACACTCATCTGACACCGAATTTGACACTCATCTGACATCGGATTTGACACTCATCTGACACCGGATTTGACACTCATCTGACACCGGATTTGACACTCATCTGACACCGAATTTGACACTCATCTGACACCGAATTTGACACTCATCTGACATCGGATTTGACACTTATCTGACACTGGATTTGACACTCATCTGACACGGGATTGGCCATTCATCTGACACCGGATTTAACACTCATCTGACACCGGATTTGACACTTATCTGACACAGGATTTGACACTCATCTGACACCGGATTTGACACTCATCTGACACCGGATTTGACACTCATCTGACACCGAATTTGACACTCATCTGACATCGGATTTGACACTCATCTGACACTGGATTTGACACTCATCTGACACCGGATTTGACACTCATCTGACACCGGATTTAACACTCATCTGACACTGGATTTGACACTCATCTGACATCGGATTTGACACTCATCTGACACCGGATTTGACACTCACATTGGATTTGACACTCACATTGGATTTGACACTCATCTGACACCGGATTTGACACTCATCTGACACTGGATTTGACACTCATCTGACACTGGATTTGACACTCACATTGGATTTGACACTCATCTGACACCGGATTTGACACTCATCTGACACTGGATTTGACACTCACATTGGATTTGACACTCATCTGACACCGGATTTGACACTCCCCTGACACAGGATTTGACACTCATCTGACACCGGATTTGACACTCCCTTGACACTGAAGTCGACATTCCTTTGACATGACATCCCATTCATCATTAGGACAAACAATTCACTGCTTGCTTGCATCCAACTGAGCACTGGCTGTCACCAAATCCGACACTTGCCCGTACCAATTTTCATTACTCCTGGCACCCTAACATCCAAGTGCAACTTGCTGAGGTACTGCAATTCAAAGCGACTTCTCCTTGCCCCCACAGGAACCAGACGCATTCGAAACGAATTCTTTGAAAGCCAAAGCGAGCCAGCTGCCCGCACCGACCCGGCCAGTGGAGCCATCAGTCATCGGCCGCGACGCTTTCTAAGACCGTCGCACATCCAGCAGCCAGATCCGTGCCTCGACGATTTGAAATATTACACCGAGGTGACAATTCGACCGCCGAAAAGTGAATTCAAATTCAACGCGTTGAATCGAAACAACGTGCTGGCGCCGCACTGGAATTCGCCAAGGCCCGACACGGCCCAGTATAGGACTTCTCAGCTTGGCGACTGGGAAGCTGTGGTGCTCAAGTGAGTCGTCTATACAGATTCTTAAAGTGCTTATTAGGTAGAGCGACGCTCTGATGTGCCTGATGTGGCTCGATTCCAAGTGCAGTCACATTAATTTGGGGCTAAATTGGAATCCGGCTTGGCTCTGCTCGTGCAATTAACGCCTTTGATTTCAATCTCCAAGGCACAGGGAAGTGTACATGACTAACGATATATATGAAGTTTAGGCCGCCTGTGCGTATGACTGCGTACGTATCCTTGCGCTTGTGTGCCTGCTCAGGGGAGTCGGCGGAATGGGCAGTATAAATGCCTCTTGCAGGTTGTGTGACAATGTCGCTTCAAGTGCACCAGGTGCACACTGCAGCCCCTGCCTCTAATAAATAAAAAAGTACTTAATTACGCACAAATTCAAGGGCTCAAGGGCCCGTGCAGCAATCCGACGTTTGACCTGTCGATGAAATTTGAAAATTAATATTTTCGTTATCGAGTAGCACACTAATTAAAGCTGTTGATCAAGAGTTATTGAGAGTTATATATCCGCCCCGAGGCTGTATACTGGTAGGCTTCACCGAGTTGCTACCTTCATATTCTAAGCTAAGCACTGAACAAACTGTACATGATCTGCATATACCCATTTCGAGTTTAGACATACACGGTAGTTGGCTGCATACTATGTCTGACAATTAGCAGTTCAGGGCCGCTGTACACCCTGTGTGAGCGTGTGTCTGAGTGCAGTGCCTGCGTACAGTACTGGCGCGCTTGTACATGAACATGCTCAGGAATCAGTGGAATGGCAGTCCTAAATTCCTAACATTCGATTTGTCTGACTCAATATGCATGCAGCTACAAGCAAACCTAACTAAACTCACCAGACCGGACCAGGAGGCCCAGAGCTACAGTCGCGAGATGCGAGTGTCCACGCCGAAAGTGAGCAGTTCGAGCACCGACGATTGGAACGCCACAATGAAGACCATGTTCCGGCAAGTCGACCAGTTCGAGGTGCCGCCCAGAGAGTACGCTGTCGACCCGGAATGGGTCAGCGAGGACGAGCGTATTGCTAAAGCCAGGGCAACTCGATTCTTGCAAGCCAGAGCTGTTTGACCGGGGCAGGATATAAAAAAAACTATAATGAAAAAATGAAAAAAACAGTACACATTTTAATGTACTTTGCGAAAAGCGCCAAAATTTATTTAGAAGTATGCGTTTATAAATTTATCTCTGACAATACCAAAAGCCAAATGTTTATTGTATTCTATAGCATAGAGCATAATTTTTTAGTAGAAAACCAACTGAAAATATTGAAATCTATGTTATCCGGCCGTAAGAATTTATTTTCTCTGCATGCTTATTTAGCAAATACACAGTTTTGACTTTGAAAATAATATACAATTATTACATGTACCTAAAACTTTTACAAATATTACAAGTTGAACCATATGATCATATGCTCGCTTGCTGGATGCTGCATGAAACTTGCCAGTTAGACATGCACAGCTGGTTACGACGCGTCTTTCTAATTCCATCTCTTTATGGCGCTAAACTAAATGGGTGTTTCCATGTCGACCCATGTGTACAGTACCTGCTTTGTATTTTCTAGTAAATCTTTTCTATTAATCGTGCCCTAGCTTACGGGCAGATGTGCAGCTGACAGTTCAGCCGCGGCATTTGTCGCTCGACGTACATGTATTTACCCCAGCTAATGCTAGTAACGGATGCATGCAACTGGGTGAACTAAAGAAGGAATTCATATAGTTAAGTGTCTTGCTCAAGGAAGCAAATTGTTTCGCGTGGGTCGAGAATCAAAGCTCAAACTTTTCAGTCGTGATTCTGACGCTCTAATCACTAGGCTACAAATCTACATTACAATATCCATGCACTGCACTTTACATGAGTGCAGTGTATGTTTTTTGCACTCGTAAATATTCAATACATTTATATCAAGAAAATATATCAGAATGGTGTGGCTTGAAAGTACATAGACTCCACCCCATTGCCTTTTTATAAGCGACTATATGAACATCGAACAGTATTTAAATCACCGTTAAATTGCATGAAAAGACCAAAATTGTCTATGCAAGCCCGCAAACAGGTGTATAAACTTAGTGGCGCAATTTTAACAATAAAGGAAAATAGCAATCGATTTATTCAATGCTCGGTTATAGTCCTAATGACCAATAAACTAGCATATCTGTATTATTAAAAGTTGAGCATTGCATTTGTAACGCGGTTTAATATCCGCGTAAAATATGAATATTTGTATTTGCGCCATTTTATTTTCGTGACTTTCTTGAATGCAAGTTTGTAAAAAGCTATCTAACAACCTTTTTTGAAATTTTTATATAACTTGCAGCTCTACTTTCATTATTAAAGGTAGAAATAAAAGCTTAAAATGTCGTCCATTCTTTTTAACATTTGTTTCTATTTCCTAACAAATCTATTTCGACTCGAGGAATCTTAGAACTTTTTCATGATTTTTGCCACAACTGACAAAGTCAGTCAGACTATACTGACCTCAACATATGCATTACTAATTACTTTACTTTACTTGATAGTTTCTTAAGGGTTGGCCTTCTAAATAAGAGGGTTTCGTAGCTCGTTTCCCTGTCCGTCGTTTACGTTTAATTTAAGGATGAGGGTTGGCTTGACAGATGAGCAAAATTATATTTTATTAAGGATGTTTGACTATGTGTATGACTGTAAGAAACTATCGAAGCAACAACAGTTAATTCGATTTTAATGCCATTTATTTATAATTGTAAGCCTAGGTACTATACGAAAGTGGTAGAAAAGCGTATTAACTTTATTACTTAACTAACTTGATTAACTTGATTTGATTTGAAGTCAAATTTTGTAGCAACATCATTTTATGTTTATTTATTCATACTGGTACTAGTAGCCCTAGCCAATAAGTAAAGGATTGCATTAACAACAATTTTACACTTTTTGTAAAAAAATTACTAATTCTGTAAAATTAGTAGCTCATAAAATTACATTATGAAATCTATATTTATGTGCAGCCAATCACTTAGAAAATTGTATGATTGAGAATAACTAATGCTAATAATTTAAATTTTAAGTTTTATATAGTATATCTAATATAATAAAAATGAGTTTTTTCTAAAATCACATACTAAAAATGGTTTGTCTATGCATATATATGATCAATTTTAGCTCTAGCCCAATTTAGAGGCTAAAAGCCTTTTTATTAGGCCATATCAAAATGATATACTAAAAAATTAAAAATAAACAAAAAGCCTTATAACTTCTATAATAATAAATCAACAAAAATATAAATTCCTAGATATTAAAAGCTTTCTATTTATTTTTATATAATATATATAGCCTTGTGACAGTATAATTCGTAGAAATATGTTTACTATATTTCCTTATCTCCCATGCATATTGTACTATAATACTTGTATTCTTTAATTTATTTTAACAATATTCTATACATATTATTTTTGCGCTTGTGTTACTGTTGGATTCTTTGTTTTTGTAGCCTCATATGTATTTATTTTATTATATATATTTTTCATTCATATCATATTATTTCTTATAAAGTAGTTCTATCTATGTACATTTATTGACGTTATGATATTCTTACACAATATATTCTATCAATTAATTTGTACATGTACATTGTTCATGGGAGGTTTGTCTAGTTTTTGGATTAGGGTGGTACTATTATGTTTACTCTAAATATACTCTTGCAGTCAGTGGCCACTCTTTCCCTTTGCTTTTTCTTTGCTCAGCTTCTCACTCAAGCTTGTGGGCCCCTTAGCTGTTGCATCAAATTGCTAGATGCATCAAATTAGGCTAGTACCAATCCAACTATCCAAAATAATCCAACTATACTAAATATAAAAATATTAAATCTGCAAAGTTTGCTAAGGGTAGAATTGGCTACTGGATCATAAATTAATCAAATTATCTGCTACAACAAAGAAGCCATCTTCCCGCCTTTATTCATCATAGCCTAAATTGCTTATATAGCTTATATTGATTGTACTAAGACTAAATTAAATTGAATTGAGCTTCCAAATAAATGTTATTTAGAGAAATTGTCAAATTTTGAGTGAATTTTACTAAATCTTTATAATATTTTTGATTTAGTATTTAGTTAACCAATATATTATTCTGATAACATTTTAAATGCTTATAGCTTAAATCACTTAGTAAAAAGCAAACATGTACTCTTAAGCATGTAGATAAAATTGTTTATTTTTATAGTTCTTGATATTGTATTTGAGAATAAAATACCCAATAGCGCTAATTTAATATGCTGTCCTGATATTTTTTGCATCCTTATATCTATTGTATTTGCACTTGCAGTTCTACTCTCAGTAGGAATTTAGTATTATATAGCTAATTTCTTCACAACACTTGGATAAGAATAGCAGTTGTCGCTGAAGCACAACAGGGGTTTTCTCTGATGAACAACAGGGGTTTTCTCTGAAGGACAACAGGGGCTGTCGCTGAAAGACAACAGGGGCTGTCGCTGAAGGACAACAGGGGCTGTCGCTGAAGGACAACAGGGGCTGTCGCTGAAGGACAACAGGGGCTGTCGCTGAAGGACAACAGGGGCTGTCGCTGAAGGACAACAGGGGCTGTCACTGAAGGACAACAGGGGCTGTTGCTGAAGGACAACAGGGGCTGTCGCTGAAGGACAACAGGGGCTGTCGCTGAAGGACAACAGGGGCTGTCGCTGAAGGACAACAGGGTTTTCTCTGAAAGGACAACAGGGGCTGTCGCTGAAGGACAACAGGGGTTTTCTCTGAAAGGACAACAGGGGCTGTCACTGAAGGACAACAGGGGCTGTTGCTGAAGGACAACAGGGGCTGTCGCTGAAGGACAACAGGGGCTGTCGCTGAAGGACAACAGGGGCTGTTGCTGAAAGACAACAGGGTTTTCTCTGAAAGGACAACAGGGGCTGTCACTGAAGGACAACAGGGGCTGTTGCTGAAGGACAACAGGGGTTTTCTCTGAAAGGACAACAGGGGCTGTCACTGAAGGACAACAGGGGCTGTTGCTGAAGGACAACAGGGGCTGTTGCTGAAGGACAACAGGGGCTGTCGCTGAAGGACAACAGGGGCTGTCGCTGAAGGACAACAGGGGCTGTCGCTGAAGGACAACAGGGGCTGTCGCTGAAGGACAACAGGGGCTGTCGCTGAAGGACAACAGGGGCTGTTGCTGAAGGACAAAATAATAAGTGATATACCAGTGTATTCGTCAATCATAGCTTTTAGACTAGACTTGTAACCAATAACATTTGTCACCGCTTATTGAGCTAACTGCGTATTCAAGTTAGGCAACATTATGAGTCTGTGTTTTTCATCTTCATCATTGTGATGCGTAATTCTGTGATTGCTCCTAACTCGCTTTGAGCAAAGAAGAATCTATTTATAGCTCGGCTCATTGTCACTATTTGAAATTGATATTCTGCTATTCAAGTAAGCTAACATTTTCTAATCTTTTTAGTGATTTTTCATTCGATACACAAATTGGATTTTGCTCTCAGCTTTTTCCATTTTCACCTATATTCTGCTGATGCTTTCAATTTTAACATGAAATGGAGTCGCTAGATAATTGGATTGGCTTTACCTCTCAGACCAGTTATTTTTAGACTACTACTTTGTAAGTTGAGCATGCTTATTGAACAGAATACTTTGTTTGTTTTAATTAAGAATATATTTCTCATAGAATTTAAACTTATCAAAGAGTCAGCAAGAGTGGCGGCTTATCAAAGAGTTGGTGAGAGTGGCGGCTTATCAAAGAGTCAGCAAGAGTGGCGGCTTATCAAAGAGTCAGCAAGAGTGGCGGCTTATCAAAGAGTCAGCAAGAGTGGCGGCTTATCAAAGAGTCAGCAAGAGTGGCGGCTTATCAAAGAGTCAGCAAGAGTGGCGGCTTATCAAAGAGTCAGCAAGAGTGGCGGCTTATCAAAGAGTCAGCAAGAGTGGCGGCTTATCAAAGAGTCAGCAAGAGTGGCGGCTTATCAAAGAGTCAGCAAGAGTGGCGGCTTATCAAAGAGTCAGCAAGAGTGGCGGCTTATCAAAGAGTCAGCAAGAGTGGCGGCTTATCAAAGAGTCAGCAAGAGTGGCGGCTTATCAAAGAGTCAGCAAGAGTGGCGGCTTATCAAAGAGTCAGCAAGAGTGGCGGCTTATCAAAGAGTCAGCAAGAGTGGCGGCTTATCAAAGAGTTGGTGATCGAGAGTGGCGGGCGGCTCAGCACAGAATACTTTAGTTTTCAAAATCGATCGGCTTATATCGGCTTATAGCGTTAAATCCTGATTAAAAAAGTACAATAAGCATTCAGTAAGAGAGAATCGTGCTTAATATTTACCTTCCCCGAAGCGTTGCATGGTAATACTCTACTCTACTATGTAAAATTGTAGTGCTCAAAATTTGAGCAGACTGGAAGCCTGTGTCATTAAATTATTCAGCAAATTGGGATCCTAGTTTCATAGTTTTAAAATCGTGCTGTCTCTGGTTTTCGTATCTAAGCCTTCATTCCCTAAAGTCTACTCCCCAGGGTGCACAGTTTTTTTGTTTCACAGTACTTGCTTGCTCTGGGTACAGCATTTTTTATTAGCCAGTCTAGAAGTTTGCGTGCACGTGTAGATTGGCGATCGGATCAGACCTCCACTGTCAGGGTCGTATAGGGAATCAAATTGAAATCGCTGTAAGATTTCTGTAGCCTCCTCCTCTCAGCCTCTATCCCTTCCTTCCCCACCCACTCTGCTCTTCCCGTCCAGAGTTTTCGTCCTTGTCTCCCTCTCCGTTGTCGCCCTCATCTCCCTTCTCTCTCTCTCTAAAGCGTCAAACCCGTTTGCAATTCGCCCTTATCAAGCCAGGCTCTTGCAAATCTGAAAGAAAAGGTCTGCTTAGAGACGTTCAGCTGAAGCTAATCTCTAGGATTAACTGGGAACCCGGGCGTTTTATTTTAAAAGTTTTCTTGTTTTAAAACTAGACTAGACTGCTTTTTGAAAATAATTAGATAGGACATGGAACGACCAGTCTCCAGTAGAAGTAATTATGCTAATCATTTAGACGTGAAGTAAGCTATATGTTATATTTTGTTATATGTCGTTTGACTTTAGTTAATGAACACTGCTACAAGCTAAAGTAATTGCTTTTAAAATTTCAGATCCATTCCAAAGGCGCCAAGCTTTGAGAGCCTGTACAGCAACGATAAGTCCTTTGTTCCACCCGGAAGGTAAAGAGAGTATAGTCATGTTGGCGACAACAGCACCCTACAGTACTATACAGCACCCTACAGTATTATACAGCGCCCTACAGTATTTACAGCGCCCTACAGTACTATACAGCAATCTAGACTTTCATACAGCAATTTACAGTACTATACAGCACCCTACAGTATTATACATCAACCTACAGTACTATACAGCACCCTACAGTACTATACAGCACCCTACAGTACTATACAGCACCCTACAGTATTATACAGCACCCTACAGTATTATACAGCACCCTTTACAGTACTATACAGCACCCTACAGTACTATACAGCACCCTACAGTATTATACAGCACCCTTTACAGTACTATACAGCACCCTACAGTACTATACAGCACCCTACAGTATTATACATCAACCTACAGTATTATACAGCACCCTTTACAGTACTATACAGCACCCTACAGTACTATACAGCACCCTTTACAGTACTATACAGCACCCTACAGTACTATACAGCACCCTACAGTATTATACATCAACCTACAGTATTATACAGCACCCTACAGTACTATACAGCACCCTACAGTATTATACAGCACCCTACAGTATTATACAGCACCCTACAGTACTATACAGCACCCTACAGTATTATACAGCTCCCTTTACAGTACTATACAGCACCCTACAGTACTATACAGCACCCTACAGTACTATACAGCACCCTACAGTATTATACAGCACCCTACAGTATTATACAGCACCCTACAGTACTATACAGCACCCTACAGTATTATACAGCTCCCTTTACAGTACTATACAGCACCCTACAGTACTATACAGCACCCTCTACATTACAATACAGCACCCTCTACATTACAATACAGAAACCTACAGTACTATACATTACAGAATCCTACAGAATCCTACAGTAGTTTACATAAAAAACGTACTGAACCTACAGCACTCATGACACAACAAATTACAGCAGCAGATGCCCCCTACAGCACCCTACATCCCCTACAAGTCAATCTGCCACCCACAGCAATCCATATCGAAAACCGCAAGCACCCCCGTTCCCTCTCGTCCCCAGCGTAATGGACGAAGACGACCTTCGCGATCAGAGAAATCGCAAGCAGATGGAATTGGCCCAGCGCAAGGCCCAGAAGCGCATGGCCACCTCTACTGGCATTGTGCAAAAAAACGACCTGCGGCCCAACAGCGGCAGGCGCAGCGCTGGCAAGGAGAATGAGCGGTCGCCTCTGGTTGTTGGGGCCGCCGCTTCACCCTCCGGGAGAGAGCGGAGTCGCGACAGATCGCATTTCGGTGAGGAAATCCCCTCTCTTCGTCTCTCTCCTTCTGCTGTCTACCTTGTACCTCTCTACCTCTTACCACTCCGTTCTACCACTCCCCTCTACCACTCCCCTCTACGCTTCCTCTCTACCCCTCACCTCTACCTCTCCCCCCTAACCTTTCCCTCTACCCTTCCCCTCTACATCTCTCCTCTACCCCTCCCTTCTACCTCTCCCCTATCTCATGATCTCCATGCCTAATTTTCTTTCCTTCTACTCGCTCTCCAACTCTTTCCTCTCTTCTCCATCCCTCCTCTCTCCCCTCTATCTCCATATCTCCCTCTCCCTGACTCCCTCTCTTCCTCGCCACTCTCCCTTTCATTCCGACTGTCACGTCCAGTCCAGATATGTTTTTTCATGCTCCGTTTTGCAGCCTACGACGGTCCGCAGTCCTACCAGATGGCCAACCCGGACGGCGTCACCACCCGGGTGCACGTGCTGAAAATCGACGCCTCGCCGCAGGGCGAATCCAAAGACTACGACTCGTCCGATAGCGACAGCAAAGACCGCGGACGAAGCGGCGGCGGCAGCGGCGGCAAAAGCAGAGGCGACAGAGGCGCTTCCAGCGATCGGCGCAACAAGAAACGACCGGAAGAGACTCGAATTTCGTCGGCTTCACCGTCAAGGGGGCCGCCAAGAAGGTCCGGCGGCGGCGGCAGACGAAGCGACGACGACGACGATGACGATGATGAAGATCGTCGAGACAGTCGCCAGGCGCCGCGTCGCCGCGGTCCCGATCGACTGACTGTCGACGGCCGCGACGACAGACGCCGGCAGAGATCGTCGAGTCCGCAGGACGCTGGCGGCAAGCAGCGGCAGGCTCGACGGCGTCAAGATGACGAGGATGACAACGACGAAGATGATGATGAAGATGAAGGCGCCGCCGGCGGTGGTCGCCGGGGCAATCTGGACGACGATGTGAGCGACGTGAGCGACGAGGACGAGACCCAGGTTGGGCCGATCCCGCGGAACAAATCCATGGACAGCATCCGGAATCACGGCGTGCGGCTGGACTCCGCGACAGATGTGAGTTGGCGGGCTGCTCCCTGTTCTACTCAGTGGTCCCGGGTTCGAATCCTCTTTGAGGATCTTGACTTAGCTGCAGGGGGGGCTCCGTGCATCCGGATGCAGCGAGGAGGCGTTGCCGCCCATTTCGCTAACCCCTGGCGACCACTGGCAGCTGGTGCTGCGGTGTTGCGCAGTGAGATCCCCCCTTCGGAGAGTCCAGGAGGTGGATGGTCGCTCGCCCGGTAGCCCGAGCTGGCATAGATTCTCGGGCCTGAAAACGTCGCAGAGGTCGGGGTTTGAGCCGAGGTAGGTGAGCCTGTCATTAGTAAAGGCGGGGCATTCACAGATAAAGTGCTCCGCATTCTCGACACCGGAGGGGCAGAATGGGCATTCCTCACTGCAGATTTTTCCCTGGAGGTGACGATGCCTGGCAAAACAGCCATGATTCGAGGGGGCCATGGTCACCGCCCTGATGTCCCTGCGGTTGAGTCCAAGCAGGGCCCTGCGCAGGGCGGAGGAAGGACAGGGGACAGCTGCGCGGGTTTGCCGGCAGTCTGGGGCGTTAGCCGACCTCTCCCTGTGCTTTGAAGCCACCCACTAGTTGATCGAGAAGAGGAGAAGAGGAGGAAGTTCGAGAGGGAATTTAGATATTGCGGGTTAGGACTGTAAGATAGGATTGTTTGAAATTTTGGAGCAAAAGTTACAAAGTTAACCAAGCTTCTGGGTTCGAATTCAAGAGTACTTTAATAGATGGTAGATCCTACCAAGGTAAAGTCCACATCTTTAGCAGTGCGTTGCAAGTGTATATGGGCTATATGTTTCTATTTTTAGATATTTCTCTGCAATTCTTTATTACATACACGATCGGTTGATTCTAAGTAAGGGACGTAAGCCCAGTTGTCTAGGCACAGTGAAGTGTACATGCCTAACGATAAATAAAGTTAGGACCGCTGTACACTCCTGCATGCGTTCATTGGATTCTTGAGATCTACGAGCTAGTAATATAAATTTGTGTAAATTATTCTATTTATAAGCCATATTACTATATATGATAGTAATTTATAAATTCGTACAGTATGTAGTGTTCTATATCTGAAAGACTTCCTACAGTGCCGACACTGCATTGTACTTATTTAGTACTTTAAAAATGTCATAAAAAGAGCTTTAGCAGTTTAGCAGACACTCTTCACTACTCCCCTCTCTGTCTGTGTTGGCAGATCTGGTAGAGCCGAGGTCCACAAGAGCTCACCTTTGTCTATTAAACCTTTGTTTGCCAATGCCTTTGTTAACTCTGCTGCTGCAGTCTGTGGGAGGAGAGGAGAATTCGGGGTTAAGGTAGGATTAGCAATTCACTGTAACTGCCGACTGGATGACCATTCATGGAGTTCTAGATGTGCGATCTGGAATAGGACTGATCAGTCATTCATGGAGTTCTAGATGCAGTGCAATCTAGAATAGGACTGACCAGTCATTCATGGAGTTCTAGATGCAGTGCAATCTAGAATAGGACTGATCAGTCATTCATGGAGTTCTAGATGCAGTGCAATCTAGAATAGGACTGATCAGTCATTCATTGAGTTCTAGATGCAGTGCAATCTGGAATAGGACTGACCAGTCATTCATGGAGTTCTAGATGCAGTGCAATCTAGAATAGGACTGACCAGTCATTCATGGAGTTCTAGATGTGCAATCTGGAATAGGACTGACCAGTCATTCATGGAGTTCTAGATGTGCAATCTGGAATAGGACTGACCAGTCATTCATGGAGTTCTAGATGTGCAATCTGGAATAGGACTGACCAGTCATTCATGGAGTTCTAGATGTGCAATCTGGAATAGGACTGACCAGTCATTCATGGAGTTCTAGATGTGCAATCTAGAATAGGACTGACCAGTCATTCATGGAGTTCTAGATGTGCAATCTGGAATAGGACTGACTAGTAATTCATGGAGTTCTAGATGTGCAATCTGGAATAGGACTCACCATTCATGGAGTTCTTTATAAAGCCTTCAAAGGCTGTCTTTGTTAATTAAATAATTCTTTGATGAAGTTAAAGCACGTCATTTCCGATCAGATTTAACTGTCAAATTTCGTGACCGAATGCTGGACTGACTAATAGGAATTGAATAATTAATTTCCTTTTCAATTTTCTATGCACGTAAATCTCTTAGGAATTGGATTTCTTTGAATTTCACTGAGCTAAAAAGATTAAAATAATGTACATATTTTGAATCGTTTTCTTGTCTTACACATGTCTGTTGCTAAGGCGTCTCGCGTCTCGTAATATGACTGAGATCATAAACTGTGTGAGGTTGCAATAAAAGCATCTATGACTGAGATCATAAACTGTGTGAGGTTGCAATAAAAGCATCTATGACTGAGATCATAAACTGTGTGAGGTTGCAATAAAAGCATCTATGACTGAGATCATAAACTGTGTGAGGTTGCAATAAAAGCATCTATGACTGAGATCATAAACTGTGTGAGGTTGCAATAAAAGCATCTATGACTGAGATCATAAACTGTGTGAGGTTGCAATAAAAGCATCTATGACTGAGATCATAAACTGTGTGAGGTTGCAATAAAAGCATCTATGACCCCAGCAACAATGTGCAAATGGCGAACACAACCCCACCTTAGGAGTCACGCCGCAGCCAACAGAAGCTGGGCACCGCTTCCCGTCTGGCCAATCTGATCCCGGATCCAACCGAAGATCTGGAAGAGTTCGTGCTTCGACCGGCACCTCAGGGTTGCGTAATCAAAGGCCGCATCACTCGAGACACGCGGGGCATCGAGCGGACCCGCTACCCGACTTACTACCTGCACATGGAACGCGATGATGGCAAGAAAATCTTTCTGCTGGCCGCTAGGAAACGCCGCCACTCGTCCACCGCGAACTACCTGATCTCCTGCGACCCGACAGATCTGAAACGTGCCGGCGAAAGTTTCGTTGGCAAATTGCGCGGCAATTTTTTTGGCACTGGTTTCACCGTGTTTGACAACGGCGAGGCGCCTAAGAAAAGCGGCGAGTTGGCGCGTAGAGAGTTGACGGCGATCGCCTACGAGACCAACGTGCTGGGGTTCCGGGGCCCGAGGAAGATGACCGTCCTGTTGCCGGGCATGAACGCTGATTCGGAGAGGATCGAACTCCGTCCGAAGTCGGACGATGACGGCCTGCTGGCCAGGTACAAGAGAAAGGAAATGAACAACTTGCTAGAGTTGCACAATAAAACTCCTGTCTGGAATGAAGGTAAGTGCGACTCTCTACAATACTGTCAATTCACTGCATCGAGAATATTTTTGCCACCTCTATTTACAGTGCCTATATAAGTCACTCTGTCTGCAGTATCACAGAGTCAATGTCACTCTGTCTATACAGTATCACAGAATCAATGTCACTCTGTCTATACAGTATCACAGAATCAATGTCACTCTGTCTATACAGTATCACAGAGTCAATGTCACTCTGTCTATACAGTATCACAGAGTCAATGTCACTCTGTCTATACAGTATCACAGAGTCAATGTCACTCTGTCTATACAGTATCACAGAGTCAATGTCACTCTGTCTATACAGTATCACAGAGTCAATGTCACTCTGTCTATACAGTATCACAGAGTCAATGTCACTCTGTCTATACAGTATCACAGAGTCAATGTCACTCTGTCTATACAGTATCACAGAGTCAATGTCACTCTGTCTATACAGTATCACAGAGTCAATGTCACTCTGTCTATACAGTATCACAGAGTCAATGTCACTCTGTGTATACAGTATCACAGAGTCAATGTCACTCTGTCTATACAGTATCACAGAGTCAATGTCACTCTGTCTATACAGTATCACAGAGTCAATGTCACTCTGTCTATACAGTATCACAGAGTCAATGTCACTCTGTCTATACAGTATCACAGAGTCAATGTCACTCTGTCTATACAGTATCACAGAGTCAATGTCACTCTGTCTATACAGTATCACAGAGTCAATGTCACTCTGTCTATACAGTATCACAGAGTCAATGTCACTCTGTCTATAAGTACATGTAGCCCTAACAACTCCTTCATTGCCATTTAAAACTTAGAAAAACCTTTCGCAAAACATCTCGATCTATTCATAGACACGCAATCCTATGTGCTCAACTTTCACGGTCGAGTTACTCAAGCTTCGGTGAAAAATTTTCAAGTCGTTCACGACAACGATGGTGAGTAACGAAAGTTTGACTTTCTAATAGTTTTTAGGCATGTACACTCTCTGTATCTAAAAAACCGCTCCCTGCACTTTCACAGTCGACTACATCGTGATGCAGTTCGGTCGCATTTCCGATGACATTTTCACCATGGACTTCGCCTATCCAATGTGCGCTCTGCAGGCCTTTGGTGTGGCCCTGTCATCGTTTGATGGCAAACTGGCTTGCGAGTGATGCAGATCTGCAGCTGCTCTGATGGAGTCTGACAGGCTGTTGGTTGTCTTTGTAACACAGTTTTATTGCTTACTGAGTCTTTGTTTCATTTTATAATTGTTGTTGTAATTTATACTGCGTATATAGCTAGTGTGCAGTTAATGTGCAGTCAAACACACTCACACACACACACACACTTGGATATCTGGTTTTAATCACCTATAGATACATATTACACTTATACTCGTAAATTATATATAAATTTTCAGTCAGTGAATTTATAGAACAGAAGAGCAGATTTGAGCTAATAATGGATTTTTTAGTTTCTTGTATTTTTGCTGTTTTTCAGTCTGAAGTTATTGTAAGCCGTCCAAATGTTTTTTTGATATAACTATTTTTTTCTGGTATCGCACAATAAAAACCAAGTTTTAAACTTTTTTAAACAATATTTCTAACTTTACACATTACTCATATGTAGTATCATGTGATAAAGTTTTCTTTTCCGTACCAAACACAATACCCGTCCGATTTTTACTTATATAACACTTTATTCACACCGTCCGTTGTTGAAAAGTATTTAATTCTGTGTTTACAAACGCAAATGTTTGTTTTATTTTAGACACAATTCAAATATTTTAAGATATGCTATCCAGTCCTGCTATTATAAAAAAAAGTAAAAATTTACCTGTTAATAAATTTATTTATTTTTATTTATTTTATTTTAACTCTTAAAGACCTAAATAACTACGAGTAAAATTCACGAATAAAAATATACCTACTCGTTAAAAGAGTTGCATTATTTTCTTAAAATTTCTATTCTTTTTGAAATAAATTACCTAACAAAACTGCAGGAGTTTACTATTGAGCCTTGGTTAACATTCTTATTGTGAATTTTTGAAATATATATGATGCAAATATTGAAATGATTTTTTTCTCTGTTCTGGAGACTCCGTTGTTTAGTCCAAGACGATCTACTCCAGATAGAATAATTTGTCTCTGTCAGTATATGGTAGATTGACGATCTTATTTTAAATCATGTACTCCTGTTTTTCTGTCTTTGATCTCATTTTACTTATTTCTGCATATTTATTTCTGATTCCTATCAGATGCGCTGCTTACCTACTTGCGAGTAGTTGATATAAAATAGTTAGGAACGCTCTCTTGCTGCACAAACTTGTTATTGCTATTTTAAACATGCATGTTTTGTCTATGCGCCAAACTTTCTTTCATTGACAAAGATTCAAATTGGTAATTCGTTTGTTTAATAGCGGAAAAGAAGAAAAATCTTATTGAAAGACACTGCACATTGCTAAAATATATCTTATCAAATAATCGCGATTAGTTTTTCGTCTCTTGCTTCACCGCTTATGACACAAAATGGGTACCCATGTGAAATGAGTTGATGTTTGACTCTTTTAATTCATTGATAATGGCCGGGGTGCCACATGTAGTTAGTTAGTTAGTCAGTTTGTTTGTTAGTTTGCTTGTTTGTTTGTTCGTTAGTTAGTTAGTTAGTTAGTTAGTTAGTTAGTTAGTTAGCTAGTTAGTTAGTCAGTTAGTTAGACCCAATAAAGAACAAAAAGTTTGTTAATTCACGCCAATTTTACTGCCAAATCGATGTCACGCGGCAGTAACCGATTTAAGAACTGCTATCCAAAAAGGCTTTCGTATTGCGTTAGTCGCAAAATATTTATTCTCATTTTTTTATATTACAAAGCCTCAGTCGAAACAGATTTTCTAGTTTTAGATAAGAAAAAAATAGATAGGAAAATCAAGCAGCTGAATCGCAAAGCCAAAATACCTGTATGAGATATTACGCAATGGTTATAATTGAGTTAATTTGCACAAAGTTTTCTAGGAAATGGTGTTATTCATATTAATCAAAGGTTTCTCAAACAAATGGAGATTTCTATGAAGTGGCTCGTCTGATTATTAAAGACGAGATATTAAAAAATAAACGGCAGTACCCGTCTGCATACAAACGATATTAGGAAATGATATTAGTTAAAAGTGCAAAAATGGTAAGACAATCATATACGCATAAGTGCAAATATTATTTGAAAGAATCTGATGAAAACCGACATCAAGTCTATCTCGGGTCGTTTTTGTTTTAACTCGTCTGCGTAAAAATTCCGTAAAAATGACGCTTTTAAAAAAATCGGTCATCCTCGTCGACACGAGTGGTAGCGACCGCGCATCAGGTCGATTCGGTCGGCCAGAAGTCGACAACTGTTCAGGTAGACTGCGTCTAAACACCTGGCGTAGTCTTGCAGCGAGTCGACTGGCCAGCATCGCAGACTGCAGCAGCCACCGTGCTGCACGGGCTCCGGCAGTTGCGAGCACCTGGTCATTGTGATTGTCGACTCGTCCGAGTCCACCGTGAGAATCGTTCGCCGGCCAATCGTAGCCGCGTCGCCGATTCGCCATTGTAAATTTTCAGCGCCTCCTTGACGATCGGCAGCGTCCAGACGGCGGACCACGCGGATCTCGTGTTCCAACTCGGGATAGAACGGGTCCTCGAGAATGCTCGAGGCTGCGTCACTCTGTCGGCTTAAGTAGTCAACTAGGTCGGGTGCGGCAGCTCGCAGAAGGTAGCGCCAGGTGTCCGAATGACGCGACTGTCCGGCCAGCAGCTCGAACAGGCGCAGGACGAGAGGCACAGAGTTGCTCAAATTTTCGGACGATGTGGACAAACTCGACGACGTGTCCTCGACCAGACTCAACGCCGAGTTTGCTGAATTGGCGCTAGCGGAGGAAACTGATGATGACGTGGACAAGGAAGCTGAGACGCTGTCTTCATCGAGGTTGACCTCGTGCTGCTCATCGACTTGCATTGCCGCCTGTTCTATAGCCTCTCTTAGCAGTTGCATCTGGATGGCCTGGTGGTGCTGTCGCGCTGTGTGCTGTGGAATTGCAATGAGTAGCTGCGCTGGCTTCGGGCTGTAGTTAGGTTGTTTTTATTGTTACGGCCTAACTGGGAGGGACAGAATGTACATTGCCCAGGCGTACATTTTAACTACCCAACCCCTGACCCGTTCCTCAATTCTGATTGGATGAGAGATGTGATCAAAGCGACATTCATTTTGGTATGTTAGCAACTTGCTGAGTCTATCGCAAACGATCTAAATATAACACTTTTTATGTCAATAGAAGGCTCGCTCCTATCAATTGAGCCGTCAAGTCGCACAATGAATGTACACAGTAAACAAAATTTTAAAGCCCACGACTGAAATAAAATACAATGTTGGTTCAAAAAACTTTGGGCTCACCGCTGTTATATTTCGAAAACTAAATTGCACAATAATTTTTCCAGTACATCATTTGGACTAAATTTATGTAAAGTAAGTATCTATTGAACTAATGTCGAGGCTTACGGTGGGAATTGCTGAGATGTCAAGGCTTACTGGGGGAATTGCTGAGATATCAAGGCTCACTGCGGGAATTGCTGAGATGTCAAGGCTTACTGAGGGAATTGCTGAGATGTCAAGGCTTACGGGGGAATTGCTATGATGTGAAGGCAGAGATATCAGAAGCTTATTCAAAAAAGTCATTCCACTCTTTGTTGCCTACCGAACGGATGGTGCTGATTGCTAGCATTGAACTAAATATTAGCTGTTTAACACGAAACATTATTAAAGGGTTTCAAAAGATTGAATGAAATCTACGAGTACATAAATACGCTCGTACTTATGTAGTAGCTAAACCACTCACAGTTTGCATGCCATTGGTGATTCATAAACGTTTCGAAGGTTGCCTCCGCAAGAAGCCAGCACAATGTAAGTAATGAGGAAATTGGACGATGGGTTGATTCAACGAAACTCGTTGGCGTCGTTGCTGCGCAATGGTAAACTTTGGCGGCTTGCCGAACTGCATTCTTCAAGACAACAGCACATGTATGGGACATCGTCAGGGTTGCATCGAAATAATGAGAGACTAAGGTGATGATGCTGAAATGCTGTAGAATGTTTACTGTGGTTTTTCTCTGACTGGAAACATATCAAATAATCAGAACTCAAATTTGATTGACTCTGCTCTGCATACAATCTGATCAATTCAAATCGCACCTCAGAAGCTTGGAAAAATCCTACTCAATTTACAACATACGGTACGTCAGCTACTCCAGCGAAGTCAACCCAGCTCAATCCAAGTCAAATTTCACTTCTGATTGTCTTGAAACAGGTCTTAACCGCATGTACTTTGTCCTATCAAATTCCTTGATCATCTATAGCTAAACGGTTGTGTAGAGCTTGTGTACAACTTGACGGTTGTGTAGATCTTCAGAGCTTTGAAAACAAAACAAATGACACGATTTAGAAAAAAGTTACAGGTGCAGAAGCACCGCACTGCAATGTCTAGTCACCGTAGGTATTGATACAACGACGTTAGACAAATAAACAAACTTGCAATGGTTCACAGAAAGTTTGCAAATAGTTTGAGAGTTTACAGGCACTAATAATACTTTTTTATGAAATGCTCCTACTACTTAAGTAGAGATCCAGAGCACTTCTAGAGATCCAGGTGCTTCGAACAGATCACTAAGAATTCGAGGAATGCCTGAAGCCATGAGTGCAGAAAAACAAGTCGACATTTATAAATTGGAACCACCTCGAGCTCGAAAAAATGATCAAATTAGTCTCAAGACAAAGGCAGTAGAGATCCGTTACAGAACTTTACTACAGAGAATTTAGCAAAACCAAATCTATATCGAATTGCTTAACGATGAGCGCCATGAAGTTTCTGGCTTGCTGGATCGTTCTGATTATCGCCCAGGTAGTCAGAAGCGAACCAGAATTCGCTTTTCTTGGTAAGCTTTCATCTACGATAAGGTACGGTAAAGCACTATATAGTCTTGATCTCGTCGCGCTATTGCCGTAAGCGAAATGTAACCACCGCATTTGATAGTAACTGATCAACCTACGGTGAGGTGTGATCTAGTAGAGTACAGCTTGTGATCTCTCTATTGAACGTATAATTCGCGCCCAATCCTTCAACAGGCGACAAGAACGTCCTGCTGTTCTCCATCAAAGCCGGCTCCGGCTTGGACGTTGCCAAAGAGTTTAACCGAGCGACCCAGCAGGGTCTGCCATCAACGTCCGAGGTCCCCGCCCTGTTCCGATCCAGCATGCTGGACGTGAGCGGCATGGCCGCCTACTTTGACAACTCCAAGAAGCTCGTTGTCGAGCTGCGTCACGCCGGCGAGCGATTGGCCAGAGCTTCCTTCTCCATGGAACTGGGAATGAACTCAACTAACTGGTTCACCGAGGCCAACCTGCTGAGAGTGTCACCGCGGGTTTCTACGAGCAATCTGGTGACCGAGTTTCAGAAGTCGAACCAGATGGCTTTGATTCGCGAGGACGGCAACGCCGATTGCGACAACTACTCCGGCTTCATGGGCGTGTCCTGGGCGGCCAACCCGCCCTGCGACTGGCTCAGGTGGGGCGGCCCGTCGCCACAGATTTTCTTCTCCCCGAATGGCGGCAAGTTCAAGGACACAGCGAAATTTGCCGACCAGTTGATCATCTATCTGGAAGGCAAGTTGTTGGTTTCGGAGTTGCATACTCTACGTTACTAAATTCTATGATTAGTGAATTCAATTTCCACACTTTTAATCACATTCCAGGCCGCAAACTTCCAGTCAGTTAACAGGTGATCTGCGACATGCGTTTGACCGCGAAATTGACAACTAGGAACATTGTGAACTAAAACCAAATTTTTCCGTTTTAATACTTTTCAGTTCCGTGTTAAAATCCACGAGGATTTGTCGTAAATGTTGCTGATTCATACTTTGTTATAGTCAAATAAATTGTTTTCGACTCACGGAAATAAACAACAATACATTTTGAGTCATTGACGTTTTCTGGAGCTTTCTTTCACTTTTATTTGTTTTACTGTCTTAAACTTCAAAAATACTGTCATTACCAGAGGCTGTGTACAACGATAAATTTTTGTCATTCGTGTCGAAAAATCACGCCGTTTAGCTATTTGACGATCATTATTCGAATTTTTATGCAGAACAATACATAACTACAAACAATGCATTGTTTTTAGGATCGTCAAACAGAAAAACAATGCAAAGAATCAGCGGTTGCAGCACGTGACAACGATTTGTCTATGGCTCGCGCCTGCCGGAGCTCGCCAGACAATCGTTGTCACGCACTGGGACCGCTGATTATCTATCCATTGGGCCGTATGCAGAAAGCTCTGTCTAGGGTAGTCCGGTCTTGAAAAGCTAGTCTGGACTTGGATTTGGTATGCAGAAACACAAAAGTTAGACCGGTCTACTATAGACAGAACTAGGGTAGCTAGACCATAGACTATAGACTGAACTACCCAAGTCCGGACTAGCTAGTCTGGACTAAGCTTTCTGCATACGGCCCATTGTTTGCTTCGAAAACCATTGCCACGTACAATCTACCATTGCCTTTGAGATAATAAAACTGTCTACGGTAAAACCTCAGGAAAATTCATTAATTTCCTTTACTAATGCCCTAGGCCCTACAGATTTCGATTGATAAAGTGCAATTTTTTATCATAAATACACTCCGGCCAAATCAGACAGGCGCACCACATCACAATAAAAGCTCTGGATACTGATATCAGCAGACTTTGCTCATTTTTAGGGGCTCGCAGATCGATAGGCCGAGTTCGACGCATAGGACACTTGTATCATCAATTCCAGGTCAACCTGCTGACTGCTGAACAATTCGCAATTCACTAAACCACTTTTTGGATTTAATTAACTCCAGATTATCTCTTCCATGCTCTCGTTGACCGTACATTAGATAGATTCTATGGTTCAACAGCAACAACAACAACAACAACAACAACAACAACAACAACAACAACAACAACAACAAAAATACTTCTCCCGCCAGCCACACAGTGGCCAGAAAAGGGGAAGAGGAGTCAGAGAGCGCGTCTCCGGGCCAAAGATCTCAAAAAGCCACACCCCTGCTTGGTCCTGGGCGCCAGCATCGGTCAGGGTATCTCGGTCAGGGTATCTCGCCGTTCGCCCTAGGCCTCGCCTGCGCGGTCCCTGCAGCTTGAGCAGCAGCACTTTTGTGTAGCGGCTCAGGGTAGCGGGCCTACGACAGGATGACGTGGCCAGCCAATCGAAGTCATCGCCCGCGCAGCAGGTCAGAAGGCTGCATCAGGCGCGCACTTGGATAGAGAGCGGAATTGGTCTCGCTGCCTGGACCGCTGCGAACTCCGAACGCCGCACGCAGCATGGCCGCAGCGTCCAGCTACCTCTCCAAGGCGTCTGTCAGGGTCCAGGTCTTGGCGTTGTACAACAAGACAGTCTCAACGACTGCCTGAAACAGCCGAGCCCTGAGCCCGTCATTGAGGGCCTCAGATTGGAGCACGGAGCGCACAGATCAAAGCACGGCCCATGCCAGTCCTCGTCGTCTCACCAGGTCATCGGCAACGTCCGGCACGAGGCCGCCGAGGTACAGGAACCGCTGGTAGCGGGTAAGCATGATTGCCTCCCCGGCAGCGTCTCGGTAGTTGATCTCGGCAGGCAGGTCGAATTGCACCGTGAAGACTACCGTCTTTCGCTCGTCCAGCAGCCGCTGGGCGCCTTCAGCCGTTGATGACAGCAGCGCGAGGTCGTCCACGTAGTCGATAACGGAGAGCCGCTTCCCCGAGTGTCACCGCCGACTCGTGCGTCTTCTCAGCAGGAAGCCGTCGTCCAAGAAATGCGCCAGTGTCACCCTGCAGCACGCCTGACGACATGCTGAATTTGTCCGACAGTCCATCTGGCGTCATCACCGAAGCGGTCGTGTCCTGGTACATCATCATGATGGCGGAAATCAGTTGCTCCGGTACCTTGTACGCGCGAATCACGAGAGGCAGCGCGCCGCGAACCGACAAGTCGAAAGCCTTGAGGAAGTCAATGAGGAAGTCAATGTTTCAAACACCAGTAACCTCCTCACTTTTTGCGTGGCCTTCTATGTATATGGCCTCGACTAAAGTCAGACAATTTGACTGCAATCTTTCTGGAGAAATTTCAGAAGCGCGAAACTTGACAACGCCTAGAGACAGAATCTTATCACAAGCTCAAAATTTTACGTTGTTGAAGAGACTTTTTGCTAGCCAATTCTGCAAGTGCACAACTTAAACGATTTCGACGTAAAATTCGAGCTTGTAAAGTTTCTTGTCTTCGAAGATGTGATATTTTGAGCCAGTGAAAGCGAACCTAGTTTCACATTGTACCAACTAAGCGATTCTTTAACACAAAACTTCAGACTGTATTTTTATTGCCATTTCATTTTGACTTCTTCCAGTCCAAATTGCGGGAGTTATAGTGGTCCATGCGTGTCATTCGGTGCAGCGAGTTGCACTGTATAAGGTAAGCCTCAACCTTACCAGTGCTTACCACCTCACTGACAATGGCACACACTGTGAAAACTAGGGCAAAATGTACATTATTTAATTTAGAGTCTTCACTCCACAGAGCCTAAAGCTGTATTTTCCGCAGGCGAATTTTGCGGGCAATGTACAATTTCTCAGAACATAGTTCTCTTCGCCTCACAGTTTTTCTATCTCTCAATTGTTTGTCCTGGTAACCTGGAGTAGAAATAGCCAGGTGATGAGACAGAAAAACAACAGACATTAACGTCTAAAAACTAAAAAATAAGACGTCAAACTATCTTAGACGTTCTCATCACTGCAAAGAAAGACGCAGAAATACAAAGACAAAATCATGCCGCTAGTTCATTGCCACCATCTCAATCCTTGCTTTCCTCATCGAGTGGTACGACAAATGTCCCTTAGAGACCGACGACTGTACGTGTTCTTCCACGTGTGCCTGTGGACTGGCGTCCTCTCGTTCGCAATCGGCACAGCTCTCTACGTCGCGACGAGAACCTACGTGTTCTTCATCATGGCCCTACCCTGCGTGTGCGTGATGTTTGTTGGCCAGTTCGGTTTCCGCTGGTTGGCGCTCAAAAATGAGGACAAATTCGATGTGTACTATCCAAACGACGCGTCCCTACAGGTAGGCGGCGACTTCAACCGACTCCAGCAGCTGAACCAGGGACTTGCGCCAGTGGCGCCGCCGCCTCCAGCCTACACGGAGACGTACGACGGGCCGATTTTTACCATAGACGGTAGCCTCGCCCCGCCGCCGAGCTACGAAGCTACTGCGGGCGGTCAATCGAACACTGTTCAACAAGTCAACAAGGAAGCTATCGAGCTGCAGAGTCGAGACGCTTCTGCTGCACATGTAAGCGGATCTGCAGCTACTTCTGGTGCAGGAGAGCAGCAGCAGCAACTGCGAATAGGGGTCTAATGATTCAGGGAAGAATTATTCTGGTACATAAATAGTTCGATCGCTCGAGAGATGCTCATAAACTGGTATTTGCACGTTCTTCAGATTTTTTATTGCATAATTCGTCTGTTAATTAATATGTTTTTTTGAAGCTATTTATCTATAGTATAATTAAACTTTGTTCGCATCCGGTTTAACATTTCCAGTACCAGAAAATTGTTTCCGATGTAAATTCAAGTGAGAAAAACAACTAATGTGCATGCCTGTTGACAGACGGTAAAACATCCACCTCACCCCCACGTTTATGTAATTTTTTGTAAAAAGAGTACATCTGTATGTACATCTTTCAGCATGTATTTATGTAGCGTCAAGGTGTTTAGCGCACAGTAAACCAGCTTATTTTCATGTAAAACGCATCGATGTCCAATCGATTACCAATTGAACGCATGCTAATCATATTTGAAGACACCAGTTCGCATAACCTTATTGCACAGTCAGGATGCTTATAAATTTACCTTCGTGATCAACTTTCATTGAAAGTACCAGACAGTAAGAAACAAAAAAATATAATGCTTTTTATGTAAATTATCGACCAAATTATGTAATTATTATCATCGATTTAAATCTAAGGAACTTTGATGTTAGAATTATTTATTTTGTCTGTCTCTTTATGGGTACCCTGTCTCTTTATGGGTACCCCTGTCTCTTTATGGGTACCCTGTCTCTTTATGGGCGCCCCTGTCTCTTTATGGGCGCCCCTGTCTCTTTATGGGCGCCCCTGTCTCTTTATGGGTACCCTGTCTCTTTATGCGTACCCCTGTCTCTTTATGGGTACCCTGTCTCTTTATGGGCGCCCCTGTCTCTTTATGGGTACCCTGTCTCTTTATGGGTACCCTGTCTCTTTATGGGTACCCCTGTCTCTTTATGGGTACCCTGTCTCTTTATGGGCGCCCCTGTCTCTTTATGGGTACCCTGTCTCTTTATGCGTACCCCTGTCTCTTTATGGGTACCCTGTCTCTTTATGCGTACCCCTGTCTCTTTATGGGTACCCCTGTCTCTTTATGGGTACCCTGTCTCTTTATGGGTACCCCTGTCTCTTTATGGGTACCCTGTCTCTTTATGGGCGCTTCTGTCTCTTGGTGGGCGCCCTGTCTCTTTATGGGTACCCCTGTCTCTTTATGGGTACCCTGTCTCTTTATGGGCGCTTCTGTCTCTTGGTGAGCGCCCCTGTCTCTTTATGGGTACCCTGTCTCTTTATGGGTACCCCTGTCTCTTATGGGTACCCTGTCTCTTTATGGGCGCTTCTGTCTCTTGGTGATCGCCCCTGTCTCTTTATGGGTACCCTGTCTCTTTATGGGTACCCCTGTCTCTTTATGGGTACCCTGTCTCTTTATGGGCGCTTCTGTCTCTTGGTGGGCGCCCTGTCTCTTTATGGGTACCCCTGTCTCTTTATGGGTACCCTGTCTCTTTATGGGCGCTTCTGTCTCTTGGTGAGCGCCCCTGTCTCTTTATGGGTACCCTGTCTCTTTATGGGTACCCCTGTCTCTTATGGGTACCCTGTCTCTTTATGGGCACCCCTGTCTCTTTATGGGTACCCTGTCTCTTTATGCGTACCCCTGTCTCTTTATGGGTACCCTGTCTCTTTATGCGTACCCCTGTCTCTTTATGGGTACCCCTGTCTCTTTATGGGTACCCTGTCTCTTTATGGGTACCCCTGTCTCTTTATGGGTACCCTGTCTCTTTATGGGCGCTTCTGTCTCTTGGTGGGCGCCCTGTCTCTTTATGGGTACCCCTGTCTCTTTATGGGTACCCTGTCTCTTTATGGGCGCTTCTGTCTCTTGGTGAGCGCCCCTGTCTCTTTATGGGTACCCTGTCTCTTTATGGGTACCCCTGTCTCTTATGGGTACCCTGTCTCTTTATGGGCGCTTCTGTCTCTTGGTGATCGCCCCTGTCTCTTTATGGGTACCCTGTCTCTTTATGGGTACCCCTGTCTCTTTATGGGTACCCTGTCTCTTTATGGGCGCTTCTGTCTCTTGGTGGGCGCCCTGTCTCTTTATGGGTACCCCTGTCTCTTTATGGGTACCCTGTCTCTTTATGGGCGCTTCTGTCTCTTGGTGAGCGCCCCTGTCTCTTTATGGGTACCCTGTCTCTTTATGGGTACCCCTGTCTCTTATGGGTACCCTGTCTCTTTATGGGCACCCCTGTCTCTTTATGGACGCCCCTGTCTTTTTGGTGGGCGTTACTTTTCCAGCCTCGTAGGTCGGTAGATGCCGAGTCCAAGGGGTGACAAAAGTTAAGCTTTTCTGTCATTTATCAAGGTTTGTTGCCCTTTTCATTTAGTTTTTTTTTGAGGAGTTCAACTTACTTTTGTGAAGACCTTTTGGGGAGGGGTCTGCCCCTGTCCCCCTTGGGATGGATATAGATGGATATAGACAGGCATGTATATAGAAGTTTTGTGAAAAGTTTATGGCTTTGATTTCTTAATATAATTACAATATAGCTACTCATATTTCTAATCAGGATCTTAAAGTTCGTGGTCATGAAACTTTGTCTTACTTGCACTCTCGTAAAACGCATACGATTGTCCCTCAAGATTACAGTGCATTTATGGGAACTGAGGGCTTTTGTAATCAGCATTTAATTTCCTTCGTTTAATTAGCAGTTAAGGATTAACTTTACGATCGCGCAACAGTTCTCAATGCAGATTATAAATGAAAATGTGCTGAGCATTACTTTCTAATAGCTTCATTATATAATTCTACCGAGAATGGGTACTTTCATCATAAGCAAAGATAGTTAGATAAGAGCGCCACCTGTACAGTATAGGTATAACCTGTTAGATTTGAGAATAACTGTTGGATATGAGCGTTACCTGTTAGGTGAGGAGGTCACCTGTTAGAAAAGGGTCTCATCTGTTAGATGAGAAGGTCATCTTTTAGATAAAGTCATCACCTGTTAGATAATGTTGTTATTTTTTAGATATGAAAATAACCTGTTACATAAGGTTATCAATTGTTAGATAAGGGTGTCCCCCTTGTCCTCCTTATTTGTTAGACAAAGTCTTTACCTGTTTGATAAAGTTGTTACCTGATAGATATGGGTAGAGCTTGTTAGATAAGGGCGTCACCTGTTAGATATTGCTGCCACCTGTTAGATATTGCTGTCACCTGTTAGATATTGCTGTCACCTGTTAGATAAAGATGTTATCTGTTAGATAAGGGTGTCACCTGTTAGATGGAGAAGGTCATCTGTTAGTTAAAGGTATCATCTGTTAGATAAAGTCTTCACCAGTTAGATATGGGTATAACAAAAAATATAAGGGCGCCACCTGTTAGATAAGGGTGTTATCTGTTAAATAATTTTGTTACCTGTTAGATAAGGGTGTCACTTGTTAGATAAAGTCGTGACCTGCTAGATACGGGTAAAACTTGTTAGATAAGTGTGTTATCTGTTAGATATGGGTGTCACTTGTTAGATAAAGTCGTGACCTGCTAGACATGGGTAAAACTTGTTAGATAAGTGTGTTATCTGTTAGATATGGGTAAAACTTATTAGATAAGTGTGTTATCTGTTAGATAAGGGTGTCACCTGTTAGATGGAGAAGGTCATCTGTTAGTTAAAGGTATCATCTGTTAGATAAAGTCTTCACCAGTTAGATATGGGTATAACAAAAAATATAAGGGCGCCACCTGTTAGATAAGGGTGTTATCTGTTAAATAATTTTGTTACCTGTTAGATAAGGGTGTCACTTGTTAGATAAAGTCGTGACCTGCTAGATACGGGTAAAACTTGTTAGATAAGTGTGTTATCTGTTAGATACGGGTAAAACTTGTTAGATAAGTGTGTTATCTGTTAGATATGGGTGTCACTTGTTAGATAAAGTCGTGACCTGCTAGACATGGGTAAAACTTGTTAGATAAGTGTGTTATCTGTTAGATATGGGTAAAACTTGTTAGATAAGTGTGTTATCTGTTAGATATGGGTAAAACTTGTTAGATAAGTGTGTTATCTGTTAGATACGGGTAAAACTTGTTAGATAAGTGTGTTATCTGTTAGATATGGGTGTCACTTGTTAGATAAAGTCGTGACCTGCTAGACATAGGTAAAACTTGTTAGATAAGTGTGTTATCTGTTAGATATGGGTAAAACTTGTTAGATAAGTGTGTTATCTGTTAGATATGGGTAAAACTTGTTAGATAAGTGTGTTATCTGTTAGATATGGGTGTCACCTGTTAGATAAGTATGTCCCGATGTATATTGGAATGTTACATGTTAGGTAGGCCTTGATGCAGCTCAGCAAGCATTCTACAGAGGAGTGTTACATGACTTGGATAACTATAGGGACCAGGACGAGTGCTTCACCATCAGCACATTGGACAAGGACACGTCAGAAGCGCCGCTCTCCCTCCTGAACCAATCAGCAGCTGACTGGATTGGCACACCAACATCCTGTTTGACCGGCAGTTTCTCATTGCTTGAACAATATTAATAAATTCGTCCTCTTCAACTTTGGCGCGTAGCTTCTCTGCCGGGATATTTCCAAATTCAGATATCAAAAAAATATTTAAAAGAATATCATCAAATTTTCGAGCATAAAATGTCGAAGTACGCTCTACTGCCAGTTTTCTGCTCTTTGGGTGAGTTGCGAAAAATAGATTTAAAAAAGGAATCGAACCTATGATATAGTTGGTAAACTTCATTTCAGTTATTGTGCTGGCTGTGATGGACCTGGTCACTGCATTGCCTGCATCGCAGGAGGAACTGGACAAACGATCTGGGCATGAGGAGGCCGACGGAAGGTCTGTTTTGTTGACTCTTCTGTTTACCATACAGGTATCTATCAATCAGTTAAACCTTACCTTGAAGAATGACAGTCTATTGGGTTTACCAGAGTCACTGCGGTTGTGACAGTCTACCATGATATTTGTCTCATTTTTCGCATTTTAGTGCTTAAGTCTCGACACTATAGAGTCTTGTGGCTGTAGTGGTATCTGAATTAGTGTCTGACTTAGTGCCTGACTTAGTGCCTGACTCAGTGTCTGACTTAGTGCCTGACTTAGTGCCTGACTTAGTGTCTGACTTAGTGCCTGACTTAGTGCCTGACTTAGCGTCTGACTTAGTGCCTGACTTAGTGCCTGACTTAGTGCCTGACTTAGTGCCTGACTTAGTGCCTGACTTAGTGCCTGACTTAGTGCCTGACTTAGTGCCTGACTTAGTGCCTGACTTAGTGTCTGACTTAGTGCCTGACTTAGTGCCTGACTTAGTGCCTGACTTAGTGCCTGACTTAGTGCCTGACTTAGTGCCTGACTTAGTGTCTGACTTAGTGCCTGACTTAGTGCCTGACTTAGTGCCTGACTTAGTGCCTGACTTAGTGCCTGACTTAGTGCCTGACTTAGTGCCTGACTTAGTGCCTGACTTAGTGCCTGACTTAGTGCCTGACTTAGTGCCTGACTTAGTGTCTGACTTAGTGCCTGACTTAGTGCCTGACTTAGTGCCTGACTTAGTGTCTGTCTTAGTGCCTGACTTAGTGCCTGACTTAGTGCCTGACTTAGTGCCTGACTTAGTGTCTGTCTTAGTGTCTGACTTAGTGCCTGACTTAGTGCCTGACTTAATGTCTGACTTAGTGTCTGACTTAGTGTCTGACTTAGTGCCTGACTTAGTGCCTGACTTAGTGCCTGACTTAGTGCCTGACTTAGTGCCTGACTTAGTGTCTGTCTTAGTGTCTGACTTAGTGCCTGACTTAGTGCCTGACTTAATGTCTGACTTAGTGTCTGACTTAGTGTCTGACTTAGTGCCTGACTTAGTGCCTGACTTAGTGCCTGACTTAGTGCCTGTCTTAGTGCCTGACTTAGTGCCTGACTTAGTGCCTGACTTAGTGCCTGACTTAGTGCCTGACTTAGTGCCTGACTTAGTGTCTGACTTAGTGTCTGACTTAGTGCCTGACTTAGTGCCTGACTCAGTGTCTGACTTAGTGCCTGACTTAGTGCCTGACTTAGTGTCTGACTTAGTGCCTGACTTAGTGCCTGACTTAGCGTCTGACTTAGTGCCTGACTTAGTGCCTGACTTAGTGCCTGACTTAGTGCCTGACTTAGTGCCTGACTTAGTGCCTGACTTAGTGCCTGACTTAGTGCCTGACTTAGTGCCTGACTTAGTGTCTGACTTAGTGCCTGACTTAGTGCCTGACTTAGTGCCTGACTTAGTGTCTGTCTTAGTGCCTGACTTAGTGCCTGACTTAGTGCCTGACTTAGTGCCTGACTTAGTGTCTGTCTTAGTGTCTGACTTAGTGCCTGACTTAGTGCCTGACTTAATGTCTGACTTAGTGTCTTACTTAGTGTCTGACTTAGTGCCTGACTTAGTGCCTGACTTAGTGCCTGACTTAGTGCCTGACTTAGTGCCTGACTTAGTGCCTGACTTAGTGCCTGACTTAGTGCCTGACTTAGTGCCTGACTTAGTGCCTGACTTAGTGCCTGACTTAGTGCCTGACTTAGTGCCTGACTTAGCGTCTGACTTAGTGCCTGACTTAGTGCCTGACTTAGTGCCTGACTTAGTGTCTGACTTAGTGCCTGACTTAGTGTCTGACTTAGTGTCTGACTTAGTGACTTCGTGTCCGTCTTAAGTGCCTGTCTTAGTGCCTGTCTTAGTGCCTGTCTTAGTGTCTGTCTAAGTGCCTGACTTAGTGTTTAGTAAGTTTGCAGCATTTGGGTAAGCTAACAGTCAGGCTCATTCCGCTAACCCCTGAGCACGCAGGCGCACGCAGACAAGAACGCGCAGGTACACGCTTGCACAGGATGTACAGCCGCCCAGACTTTCTCTCACCGTCTCGGGGGGGGGGTTGAGTTTTTTTGCTCTCGCACAGAAAGGAATGTGGCCGCGCAGGAATCGAACCTTCAACCGCTAAGCTACCCGTATAACTGTTTATTTTTCTCTATTTCTGCATCGCTTGAAGCAGTTACCAGCAAAGTATCAGGGAATCCATTTATTTTCATTCTTGGGGCCCCACCCACGCAGCATCTATAGACCTGCTCAGGTATTAATGGCTTTCTGCATCAGGGCACCAGGAGAACAATGCCACTCCACATACAGAAATTCAACTCGCATCAGCTTCATAAAACAGCATGAAATTTATTATTTTCCCATTCTGCAGAAATCGCTTTCCCTACAGCGAATGGCGGAACACTCGCCACAATAAAACCGCCGCCCCAATCAAATAACAAAAAAAAACATATTGAAAAGTTTTCTTTTTGAGTCTTTTAACTTTTTTTGAGTAAACTGGCTTTACGTGCTGTGTAGATGGCGTGACAGTATTGAGAGGCAGTAGCCATTGAATCTTTGCATGAACAGCTTCAGGCTATTATAGCCCATAGTGGCCTGCGCAGAGTTTAAGCGGCTTACTGCCCACCCGGATTCCAACGCAGCAGCTGTCGATACGACAGTGATGTCGAAAGGAAAAAACCGATAGAGAGGGAGAGAACAGACCAGCAGAAGCAACAAGCCAAGCAACTCAGTAGAGACAAAGGATAATTTATTAATGAGTAAGCTGCTTCAGCTGACAGGATCTAGCGCTTCAGCTTCTAGGTGATTGATTGGAGCTCCCAGCTGTTGGACTGCGAGGGATTTCTCTCTATTGAAATTGAAATGCATTGGTTGGCTGGATAGTTTGTCTCTTGCCTCCAACACCAACTGACTTGTCTCACATTGGTGTCCCTTTTGAGCTATAAAAGCTCTGGTTTTGAAAAAGATTTAGATGATGGCTGTTGTGTAGGGTTATAGCTATAGTTCCATTGTCGTGCTGTCACTTGAAATGGAAACACGGTCGATGCTTAGGGCCTTCTCTGAGATACAACGTCTGTTTTTTAAATTGCTAATCAATTTAACACAAGATTTAGAAGCATTTTCTCTGAGTGGCATTCACCTGCGTGTTGCAACTTCTTAAAGAGATATTTACCACATGGTAAACCCACATTATAGGCATTCATTTAGATCATAGCCAATAAAGTCAATCAAGTAAATAATACAATTAAAAATCAGCATAAAGGGTAAAAATGAAGGTCTGTAGCCAAGATAACTGGGTTTGAAATACTCTACTAGATTGTCTTTAAAGCAGAGAGCAGAGCCTTGCAGTCTGCGTCAGCTTGACTGGCTTAATTGTCTATGGCCGAGACCTGTTCTGTGGTAGTGGCTGCTGTTTTGTTTTAATCAAATGAAAGTGTCTATGGTTGAAATGGGAGCCCCCACACCCCCAGCACCCCCTCCCCCCCGACTTTTCCCCGGTCTTTTGTTCTTTCTCTCAGTCTATGTCTATGGCACAATAACAGTAATTATACCCATGCTTCAAGGGGTGTAAATGGGAAATCAGAGGGCGACGTAAAAAGACAGCCAAGTTGACAGTTCGGCCACATAGACTCTTTCTCTCTCTCTCTCTTTTTCTCCAAGTGTTCAAATTAACTACTATTGAATTTTCGAGCTCTTTTCCCGCCTACAGAAGATCAGCTGTCAGCAGGCGCGGCTGGCCAGTCCGCTACATGGCTGGCGGCGGTCTCATGGAGATCAAACGCGCCGCCGATGATGCCACCTTGTCAGCTGAATCGGAGCGCGAGCGGCTGCAACGACGGCTGCAGGAATTCTACGAAGAGAAATTGCGACGCCTTGGTCAGGAGTGATGCGGACTGCCAGGAGAAATATTTTGAAGCATCCATCAAAGTTAAAAAGGAATTATTAATGTTTTTCTAATAAATATATTACTGAAGATGTTTAACCGGACATGATGAACTTAAGCAAAGTGAAATACAAAATATATTGAAGCATCCAAAATGAGCAAGCTAACAAGCAAAAAATTATATACTGCGCTAAATGCTTTCATTGATTTTTATAAATTCTAGCTTACTCCCTACTAACAATGGCAAAGACACTCCCATGAGCGTAGACACTCCCATGAGCATAGACACTCCCATGAGCATAGACACTCCCATGAGCATAGACACTCCCATGAGCATAGACACTCCCATGAGCATAGACACTCCCATGAGCATAGACACTCCCATGAGCAAAGACACTCCCATGAGCATAGACACTCCTATGAGCAAAGACACTCCCATGAGCATAGACACTCCCATGAGCAAAGACACTCCTATGAGCAAAGACACTCCCATGAGCAAAGACACTCCCATGAGCATAGGCACTCCCATGAGCATAGGCACTCCCATGAGCATAGGCACTCCCATGAGCAAAGACACTCCCATGAGCATAGACACTCATATGAGCAAAGACACTCCTATGAGCATAGACACTCCTATGAGCAAAGACACTCCTATGAGCATAGACACTCCCATGAGCAAAGACACTCCCATGAGCAAAGACACTCTTATGAGCATAGGCACTCCCATGAGCATAGGCACTCCCATGAGCATAGACACTCCCATGAGCATAGACACTCCCATGAGCATAGACACTCCCATGAGCAAAGACACTCCTATGAGCAAAGACACTCCCATGAGCAAAGACACTCCCATGAGCATAGACACTCCTATGAGCAAAGACACTCCTATGAGCATAGACACTCCTATGAGCAAAGACACTCCTATGAGCATAGACACTCCCATGAGCAAAGACACTCCCATGAGCAAAGACACTCCTATGAGCATAGGCACTCCCATGAGCATAGGCACTCCCATGAGCATAGACACTCCCATGAGCATAGACACTCCTATGAGCAAAGACACTCCTATGAGCAAAGACACTCCCATGAGCATAGACACTCCTATGAGCAAAGACACTCCCATGAGCATAGACACTCCTATGAGCATAGACACTCCCATGAGCAAAGACACTCCCATGAGCAAAGACACTCCCATGAGCATAGGCACTCCTATGGGCAAAGACACTCCTATGAGCATAGACACTCCCATGAGCATAGACACTCCTATGAGCATAAGCACTCCCATGAGCATAGACACTCCTATGAGCAAAGACACTCGTATCAGCATAGACACTCCCATGAGTAAAGACACTCCTATGAGCAAAGACACTCCTATGAGCAAAGACACTCCTATGAGCATAGACACTCCCATGAGCATAGGCACTCCCATGAGCATAGGCACTCCCATGAGCATAGACACTCCTATGAGCAAAGACACTCCTATGAGCAAAGACACTCCCATGAGCATAGACACTCCTATGAGCAAAGACACTCCCATGAGCATAGACACTCCCATGAGCAAAGACACTCCTATGAGCAAAGACACTCCCATGAGCAAAGACACTCCCATGAGCATAGGCACTCCCATGAGCATAGACACTCCCATGAGCAAAGACACTCCTATGGGCAAAGACACTCCCATGAGCAAAGACACTCCCATGAGCATAGGCACTCCCATGAGCATAGACACTCACATGAGCATAGACACTCCTATGAGCAAAGACACTCCTATGAGCAAAGACACTCCCATGAGCATAGGCACTCCCATGAGCATAGGCACTCCCATGAGCATAGACACTCCTATGAGCAAAGACACTCCTATGAGCATAGACACTCCCATGAGCAAAGACACTCCATGAGCAAAGACACTCCCATGAGTATAGGCACTCCCATGAGCATAGGCACTCCCATGAGCATAGACACTCACATGAGCATAGACACTCCTATGAGCAAAGACACTCCTATGAGCAAAGACACTCCCATGAGCATAGACACTCCCATGAGCATAGACACTCCCATGAGCAAAGACACTCCCATGAGCAAAGACACTCCCATGAGCATAGGCACTCCTATGGGCAAAGACACTCCTATGAGCATAGACACTCCCATGAGCATAGACACTCCTATGAGCATAAGCACTCCCATGAGCATAGACACTCTTATGAGCAAAGACACTCCCATGAGCATAGACACTCCTATGAGCAAAGACACTCCCATGAGCATAGACACTCCCATGAGCAAAGACACTCCTATGAGCAAAGACACTCCTATGAGCATAGACACTCCCATGAGCATAGGCACTCCCATGAGCATAGACACTTCCATGAGCATAGACACTCCTATGAGCAAAGACACTCCTATGAGCATAGACACTCCCATGAGCAAAGACACTCCTATGAGCATAGACACTCCCATGAGCAAAGACACTCCTATGAGCATAGACACTCCTATGAGCAAAGACACTCCTATGGGCAAAGACACTCCCATGAGCAAAGACACTCCTATGGGCAAAGACACTCCTATGAGCAAAGACACTCCTATGGGCAAAGACACTCCCATGAGCAAAGACACTCCTATGAGCAAAGACACTCCTATGAGCAAAGACACTCCCATGAGCAAAGACACTCCCATGAGCATAGACACTCCCATGAGCATAGACACTCCTATGAGCAAAGACACTCCTATGGGCAAAGACACTCCTATGAGCAAAGACACTCCCATGAGCATAGGCACTCCCATGAGCATAGGCACTCCCATGAGCATAGGCACTCCCATGAGCAAAGACACTCCTATGAGCATAGACACTCCCATGAGCAATGACACTCCCATGAGCAAAGACACTCCCATGAGCATAGGCACTCCCATGAGCATAGGCACTCCCATGAGCATAGACACTCACATGAGCATAGACACTCCTATGAGCAAAGACACTCCTATGAGCAAAGACACTCCCATGAGCATAGACACTCCTATGAGCATAGACACTCCCATGAGCAAAGACACTCCCATGAGCAAAGACACTCCCATGAGCATAGGCACTCCTATGGGCAAAGACACTCCTATGAGCATAGACACTCCTATGAGCAAAGACACTCCTATGAGCATAGACACTCCCATGAGCAAAGACACTCCCATGAGCAAAGACACTCCTATGAGCATAGGCACTCCCATGAGCATAGGCACTCCCATGAGCATAGACACTCCCATGAGCATAGACACTCCTATGAGCAAAGACACTCCTATGAGCAAAGACACTCCCATGAGCATAGACACTCCTATGAGCAAAGACACTCCCATGAGCATAGACACTCCTATGAGCATAGACACTCCCATGAGCAAAGACACTCCCATGAGCAAAGACACTCCCATGAGCATAGGCACTCCTATGGGCAAAGACACTCCTATGAGCATAGACACTCCCATGAGCATAGACACTCCTATGAGCATAAGCACTCCCATGAGCATAGACACTCCTATGAGCAAAGACACTCGTATCAGCATAGACACTCCCATGAGTAAAGACACTCCTATGAGCAAAGACACTCCTATGAGCAAAGACACTCCTATGAGCATAGACACTCCCATGAGCATAGGCACTCCCATGAGCATAGGCACTCCCATGAGCATAGACACTCCTATGAGCAAAGACACTCCTATGAGCAAAGACACTCCCATGAGCATAGACACTCCTATGAGCAAAGACACTCCCATGAGCATAGACACTCCATGAGCAAAGACACTCCTATGAGCAAAGACACTCCCATGAGCAAAGACACTCCCATGAGCATAGGCACTCCCATGAGCATAGACACTCCCATGAGCAAAGACACTCCTATGGCAAAGACACTCCCATGAGCAAAGACACTCCCATGAGCATAGGCACTCCCATGAGCATAGGCACTCCCATGAGCATAGACACTCCTATGAGCATAGACACTCCCATGAGCAAAGACACTCCCATGAGCATAGACACTCCTATGAGCATAGACACTCCCATGAGCAAAGACACTCCTATGAGCATAGACACTCCCATGAGCATAGGCACTCCCATGAGCATAGGCACTCCCATGAGCATAGACACTCCTATGAGCAAAGACACTCCTATGAGCAAAGACACTCCCATGAGCATAGACACTCCTATGAGCAAAGACACTCCCATGAGCATAGACACTCCCATGAGCAAAAACACTCCTATGAGCAAAGACACTCCCATGAGCAAAGACACTCCCATGAGCATAGACACTCCCATGAGCATAGACACTCCCATGAGCAAAGACACTCCCATGGGCAAAGACACTCCCATGAGCAAAGACACTCCCATGAGCATAGACACTCATATGAGCAAAGACACTCCTATGAGCAAAGACACTCCCATGAGCATAGACACTCCTATGAGCAAAGACACTCCCATGAGCATAGACACTCCCATGAGCAAAGACACTCCTATGAGCAAAGACACTCCCATGAGCATAGACACTTCCATGAGCATAGACACTCCCATGAGCATAGACACTCCTATGAGCAAAGACCCTCCTATGGGCAAAGACACTCCCATGAGCAAAGACACTCCCATGAGCATAGGCACTCCCATGAGCATAGGCACTCCCATGAGCATAGACACTCCTATGAGCAAAGACACTCCTATGAGCATAGACACTCCCATGAGCAATGACACTCCCATGAGCAAAGACACTCCCATGAGCATAGGCACTCCCATGAGCATAGGCACTCCCATGAGCATAGACACTCACATGAGCATAGACACTCCTATGAGCAAAGACACTCCTATGAGCAAAGACACTCCCATGAGCATAGACACTCCTATGAGCATAGACACTCCCATGAGCAAAGACACTCCCATGAGCAAAGACACTCCCATGAGCATAGGCACTCCTATGGGCAAAGACACTCCTATGAGCATAGACACTCCCATGAGCATAGACACTCCTATGAGCATAAGCACTCCCATGAGCATAGACACTCTTATGAGCAAAGACACTCCCATGAGCATAGACACTCCTATGAGCAAAGACACTCCCATGAGCATAGACACTCCCATGAGCAAAGACACTCCTATGAGCAAAGACACTCCTATGAGCATAGACACTCCCATGAGCATAGGCACTCCCATGAGCATAGACACTTCCATGAGCATAGACACTCCTATGAGCAAAGACACTCCTATGGGCAAAGACACTCCCATGAGCAAAGACACTCCTATGAGCATAGACACTCCCATGAGCAAAGACACTCCTATGAGCATAGACACTCCTATGAGCAAAGACACTCCTATGGGCAAAGACACTCCCATGAGCAAAGACACTCCTATGGGCAAAGACACTCCTATGAGCAAAGACACTCCTATGGGCAAAGACACTCCCATGAGCAAAGACACTCCTATGAGCAAAGACACTCCTATGAGCATAGACACTCCTATGAGCAAAGACACTCCTATGAGCATAGACACTCCCATGAGCAAAGACACTCCCATGAGCAAAGACACTCCTATGAGCATAGACACTCCCATGAGCATAGGCACTCCCATGAGCATAGACACTCCCATGAGCATAGACACTCCTATGAGCAAAGACACTCCTATGAGCAAAGACACTCCCATGAGCATAGACACTCCTATGAGCAAAGACACTCCCATGAGCATAGACACTCCTATGAGCATAGACACTCCCATGAGCAAAGACACTCCCATGAGCAAAGACACTCCCATGAGCATAGACACTCCTATGGGCAAAGACACTCCTATGAGCATAGACACTCCCATGAGCATAGACACTCCTATGAGCATAAGCACTCCCATGAGCATAGACACTCCTATGAGCAAAGACACTCGTATCAGCATAGACACTCCCATGAGTAAAGACACTCCTATGAGCAAAGACACTCCTATGAGCAAAGACACTCCTATGAGCATAGACACTCCCATGAGCATAGGCACTCCCATGAGCATAGGCACTCCCATGAGCATAGACACTCCTATGAGCAAAGACACTCCTATGAGCAAAGACACTCCCATGAGCATAGACACTCCTATGAGCAAAGACACTCCCATGAGCATAGACACTCCCATGAGCAAAGACACTCCTATGAGCAAAGACACTCCCATGAGCAAAGACACTCCCATGAGCATAGGCACTCCCATGAGCATAGACACTCCCATGAGCAAAGACACTCCTATGGGCAAAGACACTCCCATGAGCAAAGACACTCCCATGAGCATAGGCACTCCCATGAGCATAGGCACTCCCATGAGCATAGGCACTCTCATGAGCAAAGACACTCCTATGAGCATAGACACTCCCATGAGCAAAGACACTCCCATGAGCATAGACACTCCTATGAGCATAGACACTCCCATGAGCAAAGACACTCCTATGAGCATAGACACTCCCATGAGCATAGACACTCCCATGAGCATAGACACTCCCATGAGCATAGACACTCCTATGAGCAAAGACACTCCTATGAGCAAAGACACTCCCATGAGCATAGACACTCCTATGAGCAAAGACACTCCCATGAGCATAGACACTCCCATGAGCAAAAACACTCCTATGAGCAAAGACACTCCCATGAGCAAAGACACTCCCATGAGCATAGACACTCCCATGAGCATAGACACTCCCATGAGCAAAGACACTCCCATGGGCAAAGACACTCCCATGAGCAAAGACACTCCCATGAGCATAGACACTCATATGAGCAAAGACACTCCTATGAGCAAAGACACTCCCATGAGCATAGACACTCCTATGAGCAAAGACACTCCCATGAGCATAGACACTCCCATGAGCAAAGACACTCCTATGAGCAAAGACACTCCCATGAGCATAGACACTTCCATGAGCATAGACACTCCCATGAGCATAGACACTCCTATGAGCAAAGACCCTCCTATGGGCAAAGACACTCCCATGAGCAAAGACACTCCCATGAGCATAGGCACTCCCATGAGCATAGGCACTCCCATGAGCATAGACACTCCTATGAGCAAAGACACTCCTATGAGCATAGACACTCCCATGAGCAATGACACTCCCATGAGCAAAGACACTCCCATGAGCATAGGCACTCCCATGAGCATAGGCACTCCCATGAGCATAGACACTCACATGAGCATAGACACTCCTATGAGCAAAGACACTCCTATGAGCAAAGACACTCCCATGAGCATAGACACTCCTATGAGCATAGACACTCCCATGAGCAAAGACACTCCCATGAGCAAAGACACTCCCATGAGCATAGGCACTCCTATGGGCAAAGACACTCCTATGAGCATAGACACTCCCATGAGCATAGACACTCCTATGAGCATAAGCACTCCCATGAGCATAGACACTCTTATGAGCAAAGACACTCCCATGAGCATAGACACTCCTATGAGCAAAGACACTCCCATGAGCATAGACACTCCCATGAGCAAAGACACTCCTATGAGCAAAGACACTCCTATGAGCATAGACACTCCCATGAGCATAGACACTCCATGAGCATAGACACTCCATGAGCATAGACACTCCTATGAGCAAAGACACTCCTATGGCAAAGACACTCCCATGAGCAAAGACACTCCTATGAGCAAAGACACTCCTATGAGCAAAGACACTCCTATGAGCAAAGACACTCCTATGAGCAAAGACACTCCTATGAGCAAAGACACTCCCATGAGCAAAGACACTCCTATGAGCAAAGACACTCCTATGAGCAAAGACACTCCTATGAGCAAAGACACTCCATGAGCAAAGACACTCCTATGAGCAAAGACACTCCTATGAGCAAAGACACTCCCATGAGCAAAGACACTCCCATGAGCATAGACACTCCCATGAGCATAGACACTCCTATGAGCAAAGACACTCCTATGGGCAAAGACACTCCTATGAGCAAGACACTCCCATGAGCATAGACACTCCCATGAGCATAGGCACTCCCATGAGCATAGGCACTCCCATGAGCAAGACACTCCTATGAGCATAGACACTCCATGAGCAAGACACTCCTATGAGCAAAGACACTCCCATGAGCATAGACACTCCCATGAGCATAGACACTCCCATGAGCATAGACACTCCATGAGCATAGACACTCCCATGAGCAAAGACACTCCTATGAGCATAAGACACTCCCATGAGCATAGACACTCCTATGAGCATAGACACTCCCATGAGCATAGACACTCCTATGAGCAAAGACACTCCCATGAGCATAGACACTCCTATGAGCAAAGACACTCCTATGAGCATAGACACTCCTATGAGCATAGACACTCCTATGAGCATAGACACTCCCATGAGCATAGACACTCTATGAGCATAGACACTCCCATGAGCATAGACACTCCTATGAGCAAAGACACTCTATGAGCAAGACACTCCTATGAGCATAGACACTCCCATGAGCATAGACACTCCCATGAGCATAGACACTCCATGAGCATAGACACTCCTATGAGCAAAGACACTCCTATGGGCAAAGACACTCCCATGAGCAAAGACACTCCTATGGGCAAAGACACTCCTATGAGCAAAGACACTCCTATGAGCAAAGACACTCCCATATGAGCAAAGACACTCCTATGAGCATAGACACTCCTATGAGCATAGACACTCCCATGAGCATAAGCACTCCCATGAGCATAGACACTCCCATGAGCATAGACACTCCCATGAGCATAAGACACTCCTATGAGCATAGACACTCCCATGAGCATAGACACTCCCATGAGCATAAGCACTCCCATGAGCATAGACACTCCCATGAGCAAAGACACTCCCATGAGCAAAGACACTCCCATGAGCAAAGACACTCCCATGAGCAAAGACACTCCTATGGGCAAAGACACTCCCATGAGCAAAGACACTCCTATGGGCAAAGACACTCCTATGAGCAAAGACACTCCTATGGGCAAAGACACTCCCATGAGCAAAGACACTCCTATGGGCAAAGACACTCCTATGAGCAAAGACACTCCTATGGGCAAAGACACTCCCATGAGCAAAGACACTCCTATGAGCAAAGACACTCCTATGAGCAAAGACACTCCCATGAGCATAGACACTCCTATGAGCAAAGACACTCGTATGAGCATAGACACTCCTATGAGCAAAGACACTCGTATGAGCATAGACACTCCTATGAGCAAAGACACTCCCATGAGCAAAGACACTCGTATGAGCATAGACACTCCCATGAGCAAAGACACTCCTATGAGCAAAGACACTCCTATGGGCAAAGACACTCCCATGAGCAAAGACACTCCTATGGGCAAAGACACTCCTATGAGCATAAGCACTCCCATGAGCATAGACACTCCTATGAGCAAAGACACTCCCATGAGCATAGACACTCCTATGAGCAAAGACACTCCTATGAGCATAGACACTCCTATGAGCAAAGACACTCCTATGAGCATAGACACTCCCATGAGCATAGACACTCCCATGAGCAAAGACACTCCCATGAGCATAGAAGACTGCCATGATGGCACTCCATAAGCAAAGGCACTCCAGCAATGACACTTACATGACGACTATGGCACTTCAAAAATGCCCTATGAAACTGCCCTCTCATTATGGAGCAAGGTTGCAAAATATTTAAATTTACTCGTACATTCGTCTACTCATTTCAAATAAAAAAGGTCATTTGTAGATCTCTTTTTTATCGATTTTTCTTCACCAGTTTCACGCGCCGAATTTCAATTATTCTTGCAGCGCGTCGAAGGAATACAAATTACATTTATGTACATGCCGCATGTAGTTCAGCATTACTATGTAAATAATTACTGATTTGTTGTCGAATAAACTGATGGGGTGTAAAGCCAATTGCCTACAGCAGCAAACTGAAATTAACACTGATCAATAAGCTGACTAAGTCCTATACGCCATTCGCCCGTCAAGCTGTCAATGAGAGTTTTCTACGAAACAGTAAGTTAGGTCAGAACTCGTGCTCGTAGCTTAAGGCTGGGACCTTCTCACGTATACCTATTTGCGAACAGCTCAACAAGGCTCGTTCTCAGTTTTTGAATTTGTCTAGTTATGTCATTCATCCTTTTTCCTGCCTGCCTGCCTGCCTGCCTGCCTGCCTGCCTGCCTGCCTGCCTGCCTGCCTGCCTGCCTGCCTGCCTGCCTGTCTGCCTGCCTGCCTGCCTGCCTGCCTGCCTGCCTGCCTGCCTGCCTGCCTGCCTGCCTGTCTGCCTGCCTGCCTGCCTGCCTGCCTGCCTGCCTGCCTGCCTGCCTGCCTGCCTGCCTGCCTGCCTGCCTGCCTGCCTGCCTGCCTGCCTGCCTGCCTGCCTGCCTGCCTGCCTGTCTGTCTGTCTGTCTGTCTGTCTGTCTGTCTGTCTGTCTGTCTGTCTGTCTGTCTGTCTGTCTGTCTGTCTGTCTGTCTGTCTGTCTGTCTGTCTGTCTGTCTGTCTGTCTGTCTGTCTGTCTGTCTGTCTGTCTGTCTGTCTGTCTGTCTGTCTGTCTGTCTGTCTGTCTGTGTCTTCATCTATGTGATGTGTATGTGTCTTTGTGTCCGTATGAGTGTCTTGTGTGTGTGTCTGTATGTGCCTGTCTTTACGTCTGCAGCTCTCAAGGATACCACAGTCGTGACGAACTAGTTGTTCTGTATTCCTTTACTCCAGTGACATACACGCTCGTACACCTCTCGTACTATTTCGCATGTGCCTGCGCGTATCTTATTCGCAATTTGGTCAATAATGTACTTCGCTCTTGCACTTACTAGTTTAATGCTTATTGTGATGGACCACCTAGCTGTCAAAGGGAATTTAAGCCATTGATTTTGATAGTATTGCAATTAGGTCGATGGATACTACATTGAAATGTGATAGTTTTGCTCAGCAAATGCATAAAGTACATCAATATATGCCTTCAATATTGAGGTGGAGTAAATCATTACCCTTACTATCAATAGTATAGTTTTGACATCTTACATTCGACACGTTCGTGCACATGTGCATAAATGATTTATAGCAGTACTATGTACATGTATGTTTGAATCTCTGTAGAACAGCTGCTATATTTCGGTGTGAAATGTGAGCTCCCACTGCTTCATTATCACCTTATCTTCATCTGACATACATGTTCATGTACTGTAGCTTTCAGGAAAAAATTTAGATGCTTCGATCGTAGCTTGAGGTAAAGTGGGGTTTTCAAGATTGCTCGTAGAGGACCGATCGAGACGATGCGCGGTAGCTGCAATTGTTAGAACGCGAAGATAGACCGGAAGAAATGCAAAGTGCTAAAGCGAAGGGGGTGTTGAGAAGCACTGTATGGAAAGTGATGTGGGGTTGGAGAATTATGGAAGAAGAAAAGGATAATTATAGTCTGATCAGGATCGAGTAGACGAGTGTGAGAACACTACCTGGTATAAGTAAGCTCCAGCTTAGGTAATCTATTTGTCTACTAGAATAAACAACTCGATCAGAGCAACTATCGCTTTTTACGATCAATATAAAAGTACGTTTTAATTGGAAAGTGGAATACATGTACTTCTCGATATGCTCTAAAAATCGGCATTTACATGTGTAATGTACGAGGTTTGACATGAAAACTTGACCCCAAGTTGATATACATTTGGGCAGACAGTTAACAAAATTTTAATTAAGCTCTTTTGTACAGTATGTATTTTACAGACTGCGTTTAGAGCGATGCTGGTGACGCAGCAGTTAGGACCCGGATACTTTCAATTGCGGCTGTGGCTAAACCACGGCCTGGTGTACATGCACCGGTCTTGAAGTAGCTGAAATTTTTTTCATGATGATGGATCTGATCCAATCCAGACTGTTTGCGAGCTTCTTATTGCCCTCTACAGTTAACTATTAATTGTTTAAAGTTTTGTTTTTAGTTACAGCGGCTTACTTTCATAAATGCTTTCCAACTATCAGCACCGATCGATCGCAAAGCTGCCCAAATCCTATATACTAAAATGATTTCCCTTCCTGAGGATATCTTATGGCCCAGAGACCAATCCTGATAGGCTGCAGAATTTTACTTTTACGAATTTTCTTCAGAAAGAATTAGGATACTATAATTTTCAGGTTACATATGTATGCTCCATGTCCTTGAAATTATGTTGCAGAACTACTTAGAACAGTTTAAACGTCTTATTTTCTATATGGTTTGTAATCCGTTCAGTTTAGTGCACGTTGCAAAGAGCCCAGCAGAATTCATATTCACCATAGACTGAGAACTTAAATCACTAGGCAATTTTGGTTTATTTTACGAATATGAAGCGCAATAGAAAACAAAAAAGTTTTTTAATTGGTACAATATTATAAACTTGCAAAAGCTAGTTTATACAATGATGAATTTTGTTTTAACATCAGAGCACAATATACTAATACAAATTGTTCTATTTCGAAGAAACCATTTGAAAATCATGTGGTAGGTGGGCTACCACCGGTGTTTTTTGCTTTGTCCCCGGGTTAGGCCCACTTTGTCCACCATGAGGTGCGAAATGACGTGTCCCGCCATCCCGCCGCGGGACCAACCAAAGTTTGCCCCTTTGGTTGGTCCCGCGGTTGCGCCCTTGTGTGGTTTGTCCCTTTCCCGGCTGTGGTCCCTTCTGTTGCCCCACCCTCGTGCCTAACATACTTTGCTTATTTTCGGTTCAATATTTTTTGTTTTCCAATCGATGCACCACCGCTGGATCCCGTAACTGATCTCAGCGTTGGCCTTGTTCACCCCAACTTGTGTCCTAACTTCTCCGTGTAATATTTAATCAATGCGAAATCGCAGCGTTTTACAAAAACCTTTTCCTCCTCTCCTCCTCCAACCCCTCCGCCTCTTTGCTATCTCTTTTGCCTGTTCCTTACCTTGTGTTTAACTTTTAATTAGCTGTTTAGTCTATCAATAAAGTTTAAGAATCATAAGTTAGTTTAGCACCCCGGCACGCCGGATCCACTTCATCGATCGTATCTCGCTCTCTGTCGCATCAATATTTAATCACTATCGTTTGTCGACTTAATAAAACAGTAAACAGTCTGCTATTAATTTTCTTATCAATTAACTGAAGCCTCGTTAGTCTATATTAAGTCATTTGCCCGTGGGGCGTAAAACAACAAGTCCTCAACTCAAAGAAAGTCTGAGACTTCAAAGTTCCGTAATACGTAAATTACGGTGGTGGCAGCTCTACCCTACTGAAAGTAAGCAGTTCAGCACATTCAACGCGTAAATTCTACGGTGTCAAAATCTACGGTGTCTACCATCTGAACGACCGTGCCGCTCTAACGACCGCTCTGCTACGATTACGACTACCCTCCCCCCGGACCTGAGGAACCCGGCAGTCGGAGTAAAACAGGAGAAAAGCGTCCGAATTATTCTGCAAATTTTTCCGGCTTTACAAATGCCGAAGATCACGAAGGCGGCAGTTCAAAGTTTAAAGAAAACCGCCCCAAACCTTCCCTACTCCCAACAACCTCTCAAGCAAAATGCAACTCAAAAAAACATACGAAAAAAGCTCACTTCATGGAAATTTGAAACAACTCTCTGTGCAGACAACATGATCAACCAGGCCTTTATTCAAAACGATACAAAACAACTTTGGAACCTATTAAAAACACCAAATCCCTCAAACAACAGAGTAACAATTGACGAAAAATTTGTCATACACTTTCAAAATCTTGTAACTGAACAAGACAGCAACATTAGGCTATCATACAATCTTCACCTTGACAACCCTATTCTGGCTGATTTAGAGGATTTCAATGCCCCATTCACCAAAGAAGAAGTTATAAAACATATCAAAAAGCTCAAAACCGACAAAGCACCTGGACACGATAAAGTACATGTAGAAACACTCAAATACCTCGAGAACGAACTTGCTGACCTCCTATGCTCACTTTTCAACGAAGCGCTCAAACAAGGAACCTTCCCGACTAGTTGGATAACAAATACACTTCATCCGATTTATAAAAACAAAGGCAGCAGTGCCGACCCCAACAATTACAGAGGAATCTGCATTCAACCAATTCTTGGCAAGCTCTTTTGCCAAATTATTAAATCCAGACTCGAAAACCTAGCATACGCAAACAATCTTATATCAAAATACCAATATGGTTTCAAGCCCAATCACAGCACAATCGACCAATGTTTTAATCTTTACAACATTATAAACCAATCCATTTACAACAAAGAAGAACTCTTTATTGGATTTGTTGACTATGAAAAAGCCTTCGATAGCTTAAACCAACCGACCCTCTGGCACAAAACAGACAACCAGGGTATTAAAGGTCAAATGACAAAACTTATCAAGAACATGCATAAAAATGCCTGCTTCATTCTAAAAAAAGATGATGATGATGATGAAACCCAGCCAATCCCAATATCTAAAGGTGTTCTCCAAGGCAATCCTCTCTCTACCATCCTTTTTGAGCTATATATTGACGACATTGTTGAATATCTTGAACTCTCTAGCGCTAGACGCTCTCTTACGAGATCTGCTTTCCCACTCATCCTACTCTTTGCGGACGATCAAGCCATTCTAGCTAAAAACAAAGACGAATTTCAAGACACATTTACGACTATGGAAAATTACTGCAAGCAAAATTACTTGAAAGTAAACGCAAGCAAAACAAAGTTTATGCAGGGCAACACCAGACAAAAAAACGATACAGAAAGCATTGCTACAAAAATATACTACGACAACCAAGAAATAGAGGAAGTAAATGAATTTAAATACCTAGGAATTATTTTTGAACCAAAAAACAGCTTTAAAAAATGTATTGAACACCAAACTAAGCAGGGATATACAGCCATGTTTTCCCTACTCCACAAGGTAAAAAATACGTCCCTGGACATCACACTCATTCGCAGACTATTCGACGCGCTTGTTACCCCCGTTATCACGTACGGCTGTGAGCTCTGGGGCCCTCTGGCAACCATGTCTGATACAAAAGCTATTGATAACATCCAGCTGAAATTCTATAAATACCTCCTCAATCTACCAAAATTTGCTAGCAACAGTGTGATATCATCAGAACTTGAGCTTACTCCAATCTCTCAACGAATCGCTAAAACCTACCTCATCTATTGGCTGAAGATTAGACACAAAAAACTCTGCCAAACGACTCTAGAAATTTTCTACTCAAACACCGGCCAGAAAAATCCATGGAAAATGAATGTACTAAAGAAACTGGAAAGTATAGACCTAAAAGCACTAACTGAAGATAAACTTTCCCAAAGCTTTAGTAACGAGAAATACCTAGTGAAAAAGCACCTCAAGATACACAGAGAAAGAGAACTTAGCCAAAAGCTAGAGAATCAGCAACATATTAAACTCTACAAAAACGCCTATCTCTACAAAAAAATCTGCAGGCCCGACCTTTCAGATTACTTTCCATGCGTGCACATTTAGAAACAAAACTAGCAATCTAGTGCGGCCCCCCTTCGGGGCGCCCAATAAGAAAGGAGCAAAAATAGTTCATGGAAAACAATAAAAAAACACATTTTCTTAAACACTAATTCCTTCTTCACATTTTAAAAATCACCTTATTCGTGTAAAATTGTCACGGACTAAGATGTTTGCAAAATTAAAAAATCACTTTTTCTCTAAAATTAACAAACAGTCAACAAAATATCGTTTCACTAAATAGAAAATATTCCCAAGACAGCAAGCAACCCCTCCAAAAGTGAACAATCGCAGATAGCAAGCATCCTCTAATGCTCATAGCAAGAATCACCACAGATAGCAAGCATCTGCAGATTAGCAAGCACCCCCAGATATTATAGAAGCATCCTGCAGATAGCAAGCACCCCCCAGATATTATAGAAGCATCCTGCAGATAGCAAGCACCCCCCAGATATTATAGAAGCATCCACCCAGATAGCAAGCATCCTGCAGATAGCAAGAATCCCTAAATAGCAAGCATCCTGCAGATAGCAAGAATCCCTGAATAGCAAGCATCCCTGGATAGAAAGAATCCCATGCATGTAGCCAGTACCCCCTCTCCCAAATAGCAAGTATCCCCCCTCGAGAGCAAGCATCCACGAGACAGCAAGTAGCTAGTGCAAATGTTACTTCCGCTAATGCAATAATCGCTTTCTCAGGTTGTGCAACAATCCACGTCTCAGCGAGCGCAATAATCTCTTTTTTAGACAGCGCAGTAATCAGCTTCTCAGCTAGTGCAATAATCCTTGGTTTATTAATAGCAATAATCCTTGATTAATCAAGTGCAATAATCCTTGGTTTATCAAGTGCAATAATCCTTGGTTTATCAAGTGCAGTAATCTTTGGCTTATAAAGTGCAATAATCCTTGGTTTATCAAGTGCAATAATCCTTTGTTTATCAAGTGCAATAATCCTTGGTTTATCAAGTGCAATAATCCTTGGTTTATTAAGTGCAATAATCCTTGGTTTATTAAGTGCAATAATCCTTGGTTTATCTAGCGCAGTAATCCTTGGCTTATCAGGTGCAATAATCCTTGGTTTATCAAGTGCAATATTTGTTTATCAAGTGCAATAATCCTTGGTTTATCAAGTGAAATAATCCTTGGTTTATCAAGTGCAATAATCCTTGGCTTATCAACTGCAATAATCCTTGGTTTATCAAGCGCAGTAATCTTTGGCCTATCAAGTGCAATAATCCTTGGTTTATCAAGTGCAGTAATCCTTGGCCTATCAAGTGCAATAATCCTTGGTTTATCAAGTGCAATAATCCTTGGTTTATCAAGTGTAATAATCCTTGGTTTATCAAGTGCAATAATCCTTGGCTTATCAACTGCAATAATCCTTGGTTTATCAAGTGCAATAATCCTTGGTTTATCAAGCGCAGTAATCCTTGGCCTATCAAGTGCAATAATCCTTGGCTTATCAAGTGCAATAATCCTTGGCTTATCAAGTGCAATAATCCTTGGTTTATCAAGTGCAATAATCCTTAGTTTATCGAGTGCAGTAATCCTTAGTTTTCCAAGTGCAGTAATCCTTGGTTTATTAAGAGCAATAATCCTTGGCTTATCGAGTGCAGTAATCCTTGGTTTGCCAAGAGCAATAATCCTTGGTTTATCAAGTGCAATAATCCTTGGTTTATCAAGTGCAATAATCCTTGGTTTATCAGATGCAATAATCCTTGGCTTATCAACTGCAATAATCCTTGGTTTATCAAGTGCAATAATCCTTGGCTTATCAAGTGCAATAATCCTTGATTTATCAAGTGCAATAATCCTTGGTTTATCAAGCGCAGTAATCTTTGGCCTATCAAGTGCAATAATCCTTTGTTTATCAAGTGCAATAATCCTTGGTTTATCAAGTGCAATAATCTTTGGTTTATCAGATGCAATAATCCTTGGCTTATCAACTGCAATAATCATTTGTTTATCAAGTACAATAATCCTTGGCTTATCAAGTGCAATAATCCTTGGTTTATCAAGTGCAATAATCCTTGGTTTATCAAGCGCAGTAATTTTTGGCCTATCAAGTGCAATAATCCTTGGTTTATCAAGTGCAGTAATCCTTGGCCTATCAAGTGCAATGATCCTTGGTTTATCAAGTGCAATAGTCTTTGGTTTATCGAGTGCAGTAATCCTTAGTTTTCCAAGTGCAGTAATCCTTGGTTTATTAAGAGCAATAATCCTTGGTTTATCGAGTGGAGTAGTCCTTGGTTTATTAATATCAATAATCCTTGAATAATCCAGTGCATTAATCCTTGGCTTATCAAGTGCAACATTCTTTACTATCAAGTGCAATAATCCATGGCTTATCAAGTGCAATAATCCTTGGCTTATCAAGTGCAATAATCCTTGGTTTATCAAGTGCAATAATCCTTTGTTTATCAAGTGCAATAATCCTTTGTTTATCAAGTGCAATAATCCTTTGTTTATCAAGTGCAATAATCCTTGGTTTATCAAGCGCAGTAATCCTTGGCTTATCAAGTGCAATAATCCTTGGTTTATCAAGTGCAATAATCCTTGGTTTATCAAGCGCAGTAATCTTTGGCCTATCAAGTGCAATAATCCTTGGTTTATCAAGTGCAGTAATCCTTGGCCTATCAAGTGCAATATTCCTTGGTTTATCAAGTGCAATAGTCCTTGGTTTATCGAGTGCAGTAATCCTTGGTTTTCCAAGTGCAATAATCCTTGGCTTCTTGAGTGCAGTAATCCTTGGTTTGCCAAGAGCAATAGTCTTTGGTTTATCGAGTGCAGTAATCCTTGGTTTTCCAAGTGCAGTAATCCTTGGTTTATTAATAGCAATAATCCTTGGCTTCTTGAGTGCAGTAATCCTTGGTTTGCCAAGAGCAATAGTCCTTGGTTTATCGAGTGCAGTAATCCTTGGTTTTCCAAGTGCAATAATCCTTGGCTTCTTGAGTGCAGTAATCCTTGGTTTGCCAAGAGCAATAGTCCTTGGTTTATCGAGTGCAGTAATCCTTGGTTTTCCAAGTGCAGTAATCCTTGGTTTATTAATAGCAATAATCCTTGGCTTCTTGAGTGCAGTAATCCTTGGTTTGCCAAGAGCAATAGTCCTTGGTTTATCGAGTGCAGTAGTCCTTGGTTTATTAATAGCAATAATCCTTGGCTTATCGAGTGCAGTAATCTAAGTGTTTTTATTTAGTCCTTTAATAAAACCTTTTAATAAAAAAATTTACACTACTACTTTTAAACTACTTAGATTCGAACCTAGGTCGCTGCATTAGCAGTCTGGTCTGTTCAGCTCTAGGCTAGCTCTCATCGAAGTTATCAGTGATGTTGTACCACTTATATAATTCAACACTCACACCAAGTCAGGTAGAGTAAAAAGTCTCACGAAGCAGTTATGACATAATCAATTTCTTAGGCAAGTCAGTACCAGTGTCTATGAAAGTTTACAATATGGTTACGTAATATAAATTCAGTACTGCGCTATGCTTTCACACTCAAAGCTGTGACGCAATTCAATTGAGTGTCAAATTCAGCCAGTACACAGACGATAAATAAAGTGTATTGTGATGCAATCTATTTCAGAATCAGAATTCAACCAGTCAGTTTTTCTGCTAGCATTCTTACGATGCATTTCAAGTCGAAAGAGCTGCTTGACCTTTGCAAAAAAGCATGTTTTTCGAATATTTAATCCCTTTAGCATCAAGCAATTTCTTAGCCACGATGCATGTACTGTCACGGGAAAATTTCTGATCGAACAGTGCAAGTTCGAAGAAAATCGGTTGAGCCGTTTTTGCTAAAATCGATCACACACACACACATACACACACACACATACCGACAGACCATTTTTAGTATATGGAAATTCTTAACAACCCTCCTAAAACTGAAATGCGAGATTACACCCAACTTTTTTTCTCAAGAACCATGTAAAATGTGTGGAGCGCAAAATGGTTCTGGCATCCTGCACTACTTGACCGAATGTCCACAAACTGAAGAGATCAGGAAAAAATACTTATGCCAATACCTCTTAAATGGCAATCAAATACACAAGATAGGATATACTACAAATGAAAAAAGAGTCAGAAAAGAACTAACTGGTGTAGCTAAAATATTTGAAGTCATGAATAGCTAAAACAGTTAAACAAACTGACTCAGATACATCAGCAGTGTAACAAACCCGCTTTCAGTCATTTATTCATTTACTGTCTTTTTTAATTTCCTATTTAAATCGTCGTTAATCGTTAGACGTTAAGTTCGTTCGAAGTATGTTTATGTTCGTTTTTCACGCTTTGATATATTACGCGCTTTCAAAAATACTACATGTCCTTTTACAAAAATCGCATAGTATTGAGAGCAATCCTTAATTATACTATGATTATTTGTTATATTTGTTAAGATCTAACTACCTTTCCTGAATCGCATTCTAGAAGAATCGTTTTGCTTTAAGGTCATATATATACATGTAAGACATTGATTTTTTATTTTTCCCTGCTTTGAATCTTGTTATTCTGTCGTTAGTCGTGACTCGTTAATGGGCTGGAAAACCGTTTAAAAAAAAAATTCTAGACGCTCTTTCAAATACCTTACTTTTACAAATATCGTAATCTTGCAATCAAAGCTATACCTCGTAATTCGTACTCATTTCTGTATTAATATTTATACTCGTTGTTAGTTGTTAGTTGTCACTTTTCGTACAAAAATACCGTAAAAATATTCTGGCGCGCTTTCAAATACTTCATCCTTTACAATAACGAGTTCGTCAAGTCGTCTTTATAAACTTCTATTTCGAAAATCCTTCCAAATACATAGCTCTTTACTATATTGGCCAAACAGGCTAATTGCCTGAGCCAAATTCTTACTACTACTACTACCTACCAAAGCTCCCAAGTCCAAAATTTTTCTTTTCTCCACCCCACCTCAATCAAATCAAATCGATCGAAACTTGAGGGCTTGAAAGGGCTTGAGACGTTGAGTGAGTCTACTTTTTAAGCATAGCTGTTGCTTGACATAGTTTGAATTTTTTTCAAGTGTCTTTAAGAACAAAATTCTTACAACTTAGTGGAAATGTGTATTCTTATGCATTGTAGGCCCTATAATAAACCAAAAGTCAAGGACTAGCTACTTTAACTTAATACTTTGCCTGAGTAGACAGTAGTCCATGCCAAAACTTAAAAAAATTTCACTAGACATTAATTAATATTTTATGGATGTCACATGATATCTATCACGATGATGCATTGCAGGAAAAACCTTTTTGCAGTCTGTGCCAAGAGATGGCCCACCTAATTGATACCCTTCACCCTCTGCACTGTACTGAAAGTGAAAGAAACGGTTTCCATGCATTTCGGTGCCCATGCTTTTTGGTGCCAGGCATTTCGGTGCCCTAGTTTGCTTTTCGGTGCCAAACTTGAATATGACGCCAAATCAGTAATTGATAATTTATATTAAGATATAAGGTATTATTTTCTCTGAAATCTGCTTGGGGTCAGCTAGACGACAAGTTAATCACACCTACCCAGCTTTTAGCTATCTGCAGTCGCTTTGTGGGATATTAACCAATACGACAATTTCATTCGATCAGCAACGATTTTAGCAGTTCTTTTAGGAATTTTATGACTTAATTTTATCATTACGATATGTTTGTTTCGATATCGATTAGTTGGACGATATGTTATTCAACTTAAATCATCCTTCTTTGTGATCATTATACGTGTTTTTCAAATCAATCCTCGATTTGTTCTTTAAAACAAATTCATTGAAAAAAATAATTTGGAAGACAAAAAATAAACTTGTTCAGTTATTCGTAATTGCCTTCGATTGAATCTGGAATAACATGATTGACTTTTAGCTTCATTCCATGTATTTGTTAAGCTGGGACCGAAAAGCAAAATGAGGCACCAAAAAGTAAACTGGGACACCGAAATGCCTGGCACCGAAAAGCAAAGCACAGGCACCGAAAAGCGTGGATACCAAAGAAACTGGCTCACTTAGGCCCTAGTCTTAGGCTAGGCAGGCTTTAGAGAATAGGCCTATTATATAATAATATGAATTTTGAAAGTTTTCCTATTCCTTGTGCTTTTAGTAGGCTACTAGAAGTTAGATTTATAAATCCATTTGTACTAATGCAGGCCTATGGGAAAATTTCCTTTAAAATAGCATCATCCTTCTAACTTCTAAGTTCTAACTATTGATATAGTAAAATATCTAGGCTTATAAGTTTGATTTTGGGTAGTGATTGTTTTGCTTGTTTTGCTTGTGAAATTTTGAGTTTATAAAAAACACTCCCTGATTGTGCTGTAAGTATAATAAGCTACAATTTTAGGATTTTTGCATAGCTATGTCTAATTCTTATTATTCTGAGTATTCTCCCTTATTTTTGTCTCCCCTCTCACTTTTAGTTTCATTTTATAATGCATTGTTAACAACAATGGTATCATATTATACCATTATCAACAGGGTATCATATTATAAAAGCTAGGTTTTTTGTGTCATAGGCATGTCATTACCATGATATCAAAATTAAAAATGGCATAATGATTTTGATGCTAGTATGCCAAAATGGCATAGGCCGGCAATCTTTTACTTTACTGCGTTTAATTATTTTTCATTAATTTTCATTTTTATTTTTCTTTCTCATTTCAGCCAATTTACTAATGGCTGGAAAGCCCTCTACGCCTACTACAATTATGCCTAAGGCCAATCTAGGCCAGCAGCCGAGCTGTATGACAATGACATTGATGTCACACTATGCAAGCTTGTGCTGCTGACGTCTAACAGCTAGCAAACTATTCACTGGCTGGCCACCTACGGGCTACTGCGAAATTCTCAGGCATGTGAACAATGCCCTGAGGCTCTAGCCATGTGGCTACAGAGGCAGGATGGAGCCCAATTTGTTGATGGCTATGCCTGGGCATGTCCAACCTGCAGGACACAGAAAAGCATCACTTAGAAAAGCAGCAATTAAAAAAACAGTTAAATTAATTAAACACAGTAAAGTAAAAGATTGCCCATAGGCCTAATAACTTTTTTGCCATTATGCCATTGCCAATGCTGAATTCCCAGTTCTAAATTTCAGTTTGCTTTTAAATTTGCCAAATTGACAAGCTATTATCATTCCTATTTGAATCTGAAAAGAAACCCTTTAATATAGGCTAGGCTCATAAAGTGCTATTTTATATTTTATGCCAATGCCAATGGCATGTCAAAATTGAAAATGGCATAACAATTTTGATGCCATTATGCCAATGCCAAATGGCATAACAATTTTGAGGAAAAAACCCTAGAATAAAAGTGAATATAGGCATTGTGCTCTAATATGCTAAAATGAAGATTTTTGCAATTTGCTCATCTGTTTCATTTCAATTTCAATTTCAATTACTTTTCTCCATTCACCATTGGGTCCTGTATAATGAAATTGATGCAAGTAATCAATTAGGCTATGGATATTGTAAGACAAAATAATACCAAAATTTTGTCTATATTTATAATACATAACTTTAACTTTAGACTATAGAATATAAATGGGATGGGAGATATATATTATCTATATTATAGTATACTTTACTTATAGTTATACAAGTAATATTATTCATTTACTATAAATAATTATGTATATGTTATAATGTAATTAAATTCCAAATAAGTGCACATATAGCATATAGTTCATAATCTTATAGAATGACATTTTTATTTAGGCCTGTACATATATTTATACATTTATTCATTTTATTTATATTTTTATACATATATTATAATTGAACCAATGATTTAGATAGAAAAATTTGACCATGCATATAATAATTAATGTTGTAAATTGTCAAGTAAATACAAGAATAAGTAAATAGGCTTATTTGGAGACTTCATATACAAATTATAATATAAAAATGTTGAATATTTTGACATAGTAAATGCACTGTTGCTAAAAGTTTGCATACAGTTAATAATAGTATTTATTTATATTTTTCCATTTTTTAGATATCAGTTATATTTTCAATTAGTATAAAATATCTATCTTTATCATTTCTAGTATAATAAAAAGCAAACATATAGTCGATATACATACCTTTGTAAACTGTAAATGTATATAATTATTAATTTTTCTATGTATTACTTTCTAAGTAGTAGTATTATTAACTATTTCTGTAAACATTCCAGATAATCTAAATAGAAAATATAATCTTCAAGTAGATCACAATGTCAGGTCACATTAAGGAAAATTCTACAACTCAGGATGGTAAGATAATATCTTTATGATTTATTATTTATAAATAATTGTTTATTTAATAACATGGCTCTGGCTAGCTAAAAAAATTTCTTTTTTTTCTTGGTCAGGTGAAAATATTGTTGATGCTCTGCTAAATGATCCAAGTGTGCTAGCTCAATACCAGAAGGAGCTGCCATTCGATTCAAAATTACAAGCCATGGCTAACTATAAACAGTAAGTTTTATCTTGATTTTGTATTCTTCTTTAGGGTGTTAACTCACTGGATCTAAAAATTAAATCATTTAAGTATGGAGTGAATAATTATAGTTTATCCTTGGGCCTTGGGTAGCCTTGGGAGTAGCCTAGTGGTTAGAGCCTTGGGCTTATGACTGAAAGGTCGGGGGTTCGAATCTCGACCCAGTTGGGAACAACTGTGTCCTTGAGCAAGACACTTAACCCTGCATTGCTTCAGTTCACCCAGCTGTAAAATGGGTGCCAGCATTAGCTGGGGTAATTGAGGCTGTGTTTGGCGACCCCCCCAGTCCTTGTACTGAACAGCCGTACACAGCCTTCAGATGCGCCGCGCAATAGCTGCGGCTGAGCTGTCGGTTGCACATCTGCACATTGGGGCGGTGTAATAATACCACTCTTGCCTTCATAATTGGCCTTTATTGGTGAAAAATGAAAATGATTGTATAGTAAATAGTTGATTTAAGAATGATTTTCTTGAGATTGAAGTTGAAGGTAAGAATTAGGTTTTTATTTTTGAAAGAAAGATTCTTGATCTATACAGAATTCTACTGAAATTAATTCTCTTTCATCAGTCGAATGTGTAAAAAGGCATAGCTTAGCACTTAACACAATTTGCATTTACGCTACTAATAGTAGTTTCCGGTGTGAAACTGTCAGTAGTTAGGCTTGTTAAAGCTTTGCAGGATTCACTATAATTAAAGAGCAGTTGGGCTTTCAGGGAAGTATGCATTTCTTCTCCATCAAATCTGGAATGGAAATGGCCTGGAAAATGCTGAAGCGCTACACACATTTCAACTCAGATCAGGGAAGCATGCGCTTCTTCTTTCGTACGCTTAGCAAATTTTGAGCTAAAGAGGGAGTTCATGAAATAGGAATTTAGGTTGTACAACAAAGAGGACTGAAGAATCATGCCTCAATAGTCGCCATCGAAAAACTTTGATCCCGTAAATCTCTTAATTAAGATTTACTAAGCATTGCAGGCTAAGTTTCGGACTTTATTTTTCACGGCTACGTTGATTCCACGACACACTCCGGCTGTCACCTTCTAGCAACTCCCCTGCCCCACCCATACAGCAATGCATGCAACTTGCATACGTAGTGCTGTCGTTGCCTAGCTATTTGATTCAAAAATTTAGTAAACTATATCGACTTTGAAACTGTTTTTTAGAAAGCGCGTCGTCACACTTCTCGCACTTGGTGACTCATGGGAATTTCCTTCAGTCGGACTTGAAGGTTCGATTTTCTTTCTATCCAAGACAGTCCTAGGGTGAGAGTTTGAGACCACCTGGAATCCCGAAGAGAAGTTTTCTAACCGCGTCACAGCTGAGCTGAGTTACCCTTGCCTAGCTGGCGTATCTGACGTTTGCAGGCGGCGGGAGGTGGGGTGGGGCTTGAGCAAAGTTGAGCCAAAGAGACCGAGGGGAAACGCATGGTCTGGACTTTGGAGTATTTCCCCTAAACACCCGAATTTATGATTAAATCTTTTAAACTTAAATTTTCATTTTCAAGTGGGTTGCAGCCAAGTGGTTTGAGCGTCGAACTCACGACAGAAAGGTCGGTGGTTCGATTCTCTAACTAATCGGAACAATCTGTGTCCTTGAGCAAGACACTTTAACTCTGCATTGCTTCAGTTCACCCAGCTGTAAAATGGGTGTCAGCATCACCTGGGGTAATTGAGGCTGTGTGTGTGGTGGCCCCCCAGTCCTTGGACTGAACAGCCGTACGCAGCCTTCAGATTATTGGGATTTTTGAGATGTCAAGACATTCCTTGAAATCCAGGATTTCTGCAACTTTAAATGGTCCTATTATGGTCGGGTAGAGAGGCTGGGGTATTTCATTTGATTTTGACCTCAAGTATTCAACTGTTGTTGAACAGAAGGCTTTCCACTATCCAGATCCTGTTTCAGTGGTTTCCATGACTACGGCGGCTGTTTTTTATTGAAACTAAGCCTGGCTGTATGTATGAGGGGTGATTCTCCCGAATCTTGCGACGTGGGGCTGACTTCTCAAGTTAGAGAGAGTGGAGTTGCTGCTATATATATATGAGTGCCTTCGCATGCATATTCTTGCAAGTGTGTGCTTATATTGCATAGAAATTCAACGACCCCAAGCCGAGCTGTAAAGCTGTAATAAGCAAATTTTGATCGGTTAAAAAACTATGTCTGACACAGACGAGTCTACGGTGGCAGAGAAACGCCTGGATGCCTTTGGCAGTTATCAAAGGTAAGAGGCACAAATATGTCACGAGGTTCTTTGTGAGGAAGTGCATGTTTTGGGTATTTTCTATAAATTAAGCGAATTTATGAGCTTCTTGGTTGGGCAAGGAGTTTTGGCAATAATTGTTTTTAACTTGAGAAACAAACAAAGCATCCAGCTCATGGCTGAATGAGAGAGGAGAGATAAGAGAAGAGAGGAGTAGGGAGAGGAGAGAAAAGAGAAGGGAGTGAGGAGAGAAGAGAGGAGAGTGATGAGAGAAGAGAGAAGGGAGTGAGGAGAGAAAAGAGGAGAGTGAGGAGAGAAGAGAGAAGGGAATGATGAGAGAAGAGAGAAGGGAGTGAGGAGAGAAGAGAGAAGGGAGTGAGGAGAGAAGAGAGAAGGGAGTGATGAGAGAAAAGAGGAGAGTGAGGAGAGAAGGGAGAAGGGAGTGAGGAGAGAAGAGAGAAGGGAGTGATGAGAGAAAAGAGGAGAGTGAGGAGAGAAGAGAGAAGGGAATGATGAGAGAAGAGAGAAGGGAGTGAGGAGAGAAGAGAGAAGGGAGTGAGGAGAGAAGAGAGAAGGGAGTGATGAGAGAAGGGAGAAGGGAGTGAGGAAAGAAGAGAGAAGGGAGTGATGAGAGAAGGGAGAAGGGAGTGAGGAGAGAAGAGAGAAGGGAGTGATGAGAGAAAAGAGGAGAGTGAGGAGAGAAGGGAGAAGGGAGTGAGGAGAGAAGAGAGAAGGGAGTGATGAGAGAAAAGAGGAGAGTGAGGAGAGAAGAGAGAAGGGAATGATGAGAGAAGAGAGAAGGGAGTGAGGAGAGAAGAGAGAAGGGAGTGAGGAGAGAAGAGAGAAGGGAGTGATGAGAGAAGGGAGAAGGGAGTGAGGAAAGAAGAGAGAAGGGAGTGATGAGAGAAGGGAGAAGGGAGTGAGGAGAGAAGAGAGAAGGGAGTGAGGAGAGAAGAGAGAAGGGAGTGAGGAGAGAAGAGAGAAGGGAGTGATGAGAGAAGGGAGAAGGGAGTGAGGAAAGAAGAGAGAAGGGAGTGATGAGAGAAGGGAGAAGGGAGTGAGGAGAGAAGAGAGAAGGGAGTGATGAGAGAAGGGAGTGAGGAGAGAAGAGAGCTGAGAAGAGACGTAAATCTTAAGCGGGCCGTATTGCTATTGTGAAATTTCAAAAGATTCGAGCTGGTCCGGATAGAGGAGCTTCGCGGGCCGAAGGTTGCCGGCCCCTATTCTGGGGTATAAAATTTCTAGCACGTAAAATTTTTGCTGGTGAAACTATATTATGTAGATTATGAAATTTCTACTTTCATGAAGCGACTTGGGACCCTTCTATGGACTTACTTTATCTCAGTCGTATCATTCTGATTTCAGCGGGTCCCTTATCTCGTGACACTCTGAGGACTCTCTAAGTACTTTTAATCTCCAACGACAAATATACATGAATTCTTTGTGTAGAATGTAAACCTTCTAAATATGGCCTGGCCTAGCTGGCTTTCACATGAAAAAAGAATAAAAATGATTGATGGATTTAGAATTTTTCTTTCGGAAGTCAAGAAATAAGAAAAAAATCTAAGACGGATATTAGGGATGTTTGGGATTAATCTTGCCCTGCCCTGTATTTCCCATGGGAGAATATTATTCGAGCTGTTCTAAAATTATCGCATCCTTATTATATCTTCCTTTTTGATTTACTTGATATCTTATAACCGTCATCTATCACTTGGGCTGGATTTTTTATTATAATCCCTGCTCTATGCTCCTCTATTGTACTAATCCAGTCTGGGCTGCTATCTGTATCATTTTCATTCGTTATTAACAAACAAAAAATATTTTTGTTATACATTTTGTGTGTTTTTGCATCTTAAACATCTCACACTATTGCAATTCAAACTATTCTTTAAAAAATTGCCTTTTAAAATAATCTTATAAAATCTCCTCTCAAATAAATCCCCATAAAAATCGCCGCTTTAATTAATCCCATAAAAATCCCCTCTCAAAGTAATCTCCATAAAAAATCGCCTCTCAAATCAATCCCCAAAAAATGCCTCTCAAATGAATCCCATAAAAATCGCCCCTCAAATTAATCCCCATAAAAAATCGCCTCTCAAATTAATCCCTATGAAAATCGCCCCTTAAATTAATCCCTATAAAAATCGCCCCTCAAATTAATCCCCATAAAAATCGCCCCTCAAATTAATCCCCATAAAAAATCGCCCCTCAAATTAATCCCCATAAAAATCGCCCTCAAATTAATCCCCATAAAAAATCGCCCCTCAAATTAATCCCCATAAAAAATCGCCCCTCAAATTAATCCCCATAAAAATCGCCCTCAAATTAATCCCCATAAAAAATCGCCCCTCAAATTAATCCCCATAAAAATCGCCCTCAAATTAATCCCCATAAAAAATCGCCCCTCAAATTAATCCCCATAAAAATCGCCCTCAAATTAATCCCTATGAAAATCGCCCCCAACCATTGATGTCGCACCGCAGGCTGCCGGAGCCGGTGAAGCGCCGGGTTCGCGCCCTCAAGAAGTTGCAGTTCCGCTCGCTGGAAATTGAGTCCGAGTTCTACCGCGAGCTGCACGATTTGGAGATGCGCTACGCCGATCGATTTGCCGAGCAGTTGAATCGGCGACAGCAAATTGTTCTGGGCAGCGTTGAGCCAACGGATGAGGAGGCTGACTGGCCGGAGACCACGGAGTCTGAGGTTGAACTGGCAAATCTGCTGAGGGAGAAGGTGAGGGCGATTGTTTAGCTATCATATTCCCACTAAAAATCCCTATTAGAAATCCCCACTAGAAATCCCCACTAGAAATCCCCACTAGAAATCCCCACTAGAAATCCCCACTAGAAATCCCCACTAGAAATCCCCACTAGAAATCCCCACTAGAAATCCCCACTAGAAATCCCCACTAGAAATCCCCACTAGAAATCCCCACTAGAAATCCTCACTGGAAATCCTCATTAGAGATCTTCACCAGAAATCCCCATTAGAAATCTCATTAGAAATCTCCATTAGAAATCCCAATTAAAAATCCCAACTAGAAATCTTAATTAAAAATCCCCAATTGGAAATCCCAATTAGAAATCCAAACTAGAAATTCCAATCAGAAATCCCAATTAGAAATCCCCACTTAAAATCCCAATTAGAAATCCCAATTGGAAATTTAATTAGAAATAAAAAATTATAAATCCCCACTTTAAATCCTATTTAGAAATCTGAATTTAAAATCCCAATTTGAAATCTCAATTAGAAATCGCAATTAGAAATCCCAATTTAAAATCTCAATTAGAAATCCCAATTAGAAATCCCAATCAGATATCCTAATTAGAGCCATTATCACCCCTTCCCTCGCCAGACGGCTCTGACCAACGGAGCCGGAGGTCAGGCCGGTGACGCACCTCAGTCGCAGCAGCAGCCCGCAGGCCCAGGCGTGCCGGGGTTCTGGCTGACGGCGCTCAAGAACGTCGACCTGCTGAGCCAGATGATTCGCGATCAAGACGAGCCGATACTGCGCCACCTGACCGACATCAAGGTGATCACGTTCAGCGGAGAGCAGAACGGTTTCGTATTGGAGTTTCATTTCTCGCCAAACGAATACTTCTCTAATAGTATGCTTACTAAGCATTATTATTTGAGAATGGTGCCGGATCCTGAGCACCCGTGGGACTATGAAGGCCCCGAAATTGTTCGCTGCAGCGGCTGCGAGATCCTGTGGAAGGCTGGCAAAAATGCCACGGTTAAAGTGGTGCGCAAAGTGCAGAAGCACCGGGGCAGCGGGCAGAAGCGAACTGTCACGAAGACTGTTGAGGCTGATTCGTTCTTCAACTTCTTCAATCCGCCAACGCAGGGTGAGTGGCTTATTGGCTTGTTTTACTATTAGATTGTAGGTTTAATAGATTGACTTGTTGATTTGATAGATTGACTTGTTGATTTCTGATAGATTGACTTGTTGATTTCTGATAGATTGACTTGTTGATTTCTGATCGATTGACTTGTTGATTTGATAGATTGACTTGTTGATTTCTGATAGATTGACTTGTTGATTTCTAATGGATTGACTTGTTGATTTCTAATAGATTGACTTGTTGATTTGATAGATTGACTTGTTGATTTCTGATAGATTGACTTGTTGATTTCTGATAGATTGACTTGTTGATTTCTGATGGATTGACTTGTTGATTTCTAATAGATTGACTTGTTGATTTCTGATAGATTGACTTGTTGATTTCTGATAGATTGACTTGTTGATTTCTGATAGATTGACTTGTTGATTTCTAATAGATTGACTTGTTGATTTCTGATAGATTGACTTGTTGATTTGATAGATTGACTTGTTGATTTGATAGATTGACTTGTTGATTTCTGATAGATTGACTTGTTGATTTCTGATAGATTGACTTGTTGATTTCTGATAGATTGACTTGTTGATTTCTGATCGATTGACTTGTTGATTTGATAGATTGACTTGTTGATTTCTGATAGATTGACTTGTTGATTTCTAATGGATTGACTTGTTGATTTGATAGATTGACTTGTTGATTTCTGATAGATTGACTTGTTGATTTCTGATAGATTGACTTGTTGATTTCTGATAGATTGACTTGTTGATTTGATAGATTTACTTTTTGATTTGATAGATTGACTTGTTGATTTCTAATAGATTGACTTGTTGATTTCTAATAGATTGACTTGTTGATTTCTAATAGATTGACTTGTTGATTTCTGATAGATTGACTTGTTGATTTGATAGATTTACTTTTTGATTTGATAGATTGACTTGTTGATTTCTGATAGATTGACTTGTTGATTTCTGGTAGATTGACTTGTTGATTTCTGATAGATTGACTTGTTGACTTCTAATAGGTTGACTTGTTGATTTCTGATAGATTGACTTGTTGATTTCTGATAGATTGACTTGTTGATTTGATAGATTGACTTGTTGATTTGATAGATTTACTTGTTGATTTGATAGATTGACTTGTTGATTTCTGATAGATTGACTTGTTGATTTCTGATCGATTGACTTGTTGATTTCTGGTAGATTGACTTGTTGACTTCTAATAGGTTGACTTGTTGATTTCTGATAGATTGACTTGTTGACTTCTAATAGGTTGACTTGTTGATTTCTGATAGATTGACTTGTTGATTTCTAATAGATTGACTTGTTGACTTCTAATAGATTGACTTGTTGATTTCTGATAGATTGACTTGTTGATTTCTGATAGATTGACTTGTTGATTTCTGATAGATTGACTTGTTGATTTCTGATAGATTGACTTGTTGATTTCTGATAGATTGACTTGTTGATTTCTGATAGATTGACTCGTTGATTTGATATATTGACTGGTTGATTTGATGGACTGACTTTAATGAGAAAGTTTGGGATGTAATTATCGTGATTTGCGAAAAAATTAAATTGTTGAGAGTAAAACTAGAAGTCAAATTCATATATTTCTACTCAAAATCGGTTGTTAGTAGCAATATAAGATTTTTGTATGCTATTTTTATCCTGTCGCAATTATTGTCTCATGGGCATCGCGTGTTTGCAACTAAGATTTTGTAAATTAATTATTTTTGTTTTTTCTCACCTTATCCTGTTTGACTGTTTCAGCTATTGACGAGTTGGGATCAGATGTAAGTGCTTATCAGCTTGTTAATTTTGTTTTTGTTTAGTTTTTAGGGATTTCAGTCTGCTTTCTCGTCTTGAGTAACTAATTGGCGTGTAAGGTTTCCAAGTATATAAATACTGCCTAGTCTATGCTATGTGTTTCCAAGGCTAGTTGGAGCACTTCAAACATGATTCAGAGACTCTATAGAGGTTCAGTAAAAGAGGCAAGCCTATTTCACTGAACAGAGTGGTCCCTGAACCGTTAAAACTGGGTTAGTTAATTATTAGTTAAGACACATGGACACACCTAAACAGCTTTGGGTCAATAGTCTTTCTCTGAGCAGTTTCTCTAGCAGGAAGTAATCTGAGTAGGCTAAGCAGGTAAATTTCAGTTTTCCACCAAAGTATTGATGGACTCGCACATTTTTTTCGCGTCGAACTCTTGTCTAATAGGATGCACTCGGCCTCACTAATTCAATTTAACGCTCTCAGCCTCGTCGGCTCTTTCTTGTTGGACTGAGGCAAGGGGGGGGGGGCTAAGGGTGGCCTGAGCTGAGCTGCATTCTAATGCAATTAACGCGGTTCTTCCTTCCTTTCTCTCATCATCGAGGTCGGAAGGTACTGTGTGCGCTTGCTTGAGTGTTTTATATGCCCTGTTGCCTCTGCATGCTGCTGGGCTATATATTAGGCCGCAAGGACTTCTGGAAATTCACGCCTGGAATGGAAATTATTTGTGCGTGTTTCTCCTGTTTGTTATCGAAGACTTGATGATATCTGATATCGTGCTGTAGATTATATGGGTCCTAACCTTATCTAAGTGGACACACTTTAATGCTATCTTTTCACTCTCCTGTGTTGTTTACTGTGTAGTTCTATCTCCTCTGTCGTTCTCCTCTCTCCTCTGTGGTTCTCCTCTCTCTCCTCTGTGGTTCTCCTCTCCTGTGGTTCTCCTCTCCTGTGGTTCTCCTCTCCTGTGGTTCTCCTCTCCTGTGGTTCTCCTCTCCTGTGGTTCTCCTCTCTCCCCTGTGGTTCTCCTCTCTCCTCTGTGCTTCTCCTCTCTCTCCTCTGTGGTTCTCCTCTCCTGTGGTTCTCCTCTCCTGTGGTTCTCCTCTCTCCCCTGTGGTTCTCCTCTCTCCTCTGTGGTTCTCCTCTCTCCTCTGTGGTTCTCCTCTCTCCTCTGTGGTTCTCCTCTCTCCTCTGTGGTTCTCCTCTCTCCTCTGTGGTTCTCCTCTCTCCTCTGTGGTTCTCCTCTCTCCCCTGTGGTTCTCCTCTCTCCTCTGTGGTTCTCCTCTCTCTCCTCTGTGGTTCTCCTCTCTCCCCTGTGGTTCTCCTCTCTCCTCTGTGGTTCTCCTCTCTCTCCTCTGTGGTTCTCCTCTCCTGTGGTTCTCCTCTCCTGTGGTTCTCCTCTCCTGTGGTTCTCCTCTCTCCCCTGTGGTTCTCCTCTCTCCTCTGTGGTTCTCCTCTCTCCTCTGTGGTTCTCCTCTCTCTCCTCTGTGGTTCTCCTCCCCTGTGGTTCTCCTCTCTCCCCTGTGGTTCTCCTCTCTCTGTGGTTCTCCTCTCTCCCCTGTGGTTCTCCTCTCCTGTGGTTCTCCTCTCTCCCCTGTGGTTCTCCTCTCTCCTCTGTGGTTCTCCTCTCTCCTCTGTGGTTCTCCTCTCTCCTCTGTGGTTCTCCTCCCCTGTGGTTCTCCTCTCTCCCCTGTGGTTCTCCTCTCTCTGTGGTTCTCCTCTCTCCCCTGTGGTTCTCCTCTCCTGTGGTTCTCCTCTCTCCCCTGTGGTTCTCCTCTCTCCTCTGTGGTTCTCCTCTTTCCCTTGTGGTTCTCCTCTCTCCTCTGTGGTTCTCCTCTCTCCTCTGTGGTTCTCCTCTCTCCTCTGTGGTTCTCCTCTCCTGTGGTTCTCCTCTCTCCCCTGTGGTTCTCCTCTCTCCCCTGTGGTTCTCCTCTCTCCTCTGTGGTTCTCCTCTCTCCTCTGTGGTTCTCCTCTCTCTCCTCTGTGGTTCTCCTCTCTCCTCTGTGGTTCTCCTCTCTCCTCTGTGGTTCTCCTCTCTCCTCTGTGGTTCTCCTCTCTCTCCTCTGTGGTTCTCCTCTCTCCTCTGTGGTTCTCCTCTCTCCCCTGTGGTTCTCCTTTCCTGTGGTTCTCCTCTCTCCCCTGTGGTTCTCCTCTCCTGTGGTTCTCCTCTCTCTCCTCTTGGGTCTCCTCTCTCTCCTGGTTCTCCTCTAACTCTACTGTTTGGTTCTCTATTCTCTCCTCGCTCTCCCTCTTTGTCTCTCCTCTCTTCCTCTCCTCTGTCCCCCTTCTGTTTTCTTACCTCCTCTCTCATATAAACAAACACTGATTCTACCTGATCGTGTTGATTCTTGTTTTATTTACTCTTTCATTTCTTGCTTCCCATCCTAGCCAGATGTGTTGATGCTGTGCTCCCTGGCTGATTCTGTTTCTTATCTCGTTTGTTGGAGTGCCTCATTTTTGTGCCTCCGTCTCGCTCTTTCACGCGTACCCCCCTGAGGCCATGCCTGCACGCTACGAGTACCCTGCTAATATACTGGCTAGCGTGTAATAATCATATCTACGTATATAAGTCAGTTTTGTAGAGCTCCTATCCTTGTTTGGGTCCGCTGTGTCTCTCATTATGTCTGTCTCCCTTCTCGATAAATTTTCTTGATTGATAGATAGATAGATTGATTGATGTTGGCTATGATGATTGAATTTAAGTATAGTTGATATATTCTAATGACATATAGATAGATGTAGATAAATAAATTCAGTTTCTGCAGTTTTTTATCCTTTACCTATAGATTGTATACAAAATTGATTGATTTCCTATGCGTAATAATGGGAGCTAGGAATATTTCCTGTCTAGATGTGCGAGTGCTAATGCAATCAAGGCCGGGACTTTGAATATAATTAATCTCCTATAAGTTTGCACCGGCAGTTCTTGGATAGATAGATAGATAGATAAAATCAGATTAACTTTTTTTCCATTTCGATAATAAGACAGTGATATGGGTTCTGATGTTTACTCTTTTTTTGTCATTAATCAGATTGTTAGAATTTCTAGCTGGTTTAATATTCTAGATAGGGTCAGTCTGTTTGGTGTGTTAGATAGGGTCAGTCTGTTTGAGGTGTTAGATAGGGTCAGTCTGTTTGGGGTGTTAGATAGGGTCAGTCTGTTTGAGATGTTAGATAGGGTCAGTCTGTTTGAGATGTTAGATAGGGTCAGTCTGTTTGGGGTGTTAGATAGGGTCAGTCTGTTTGAGATGTTAGATAGGGTCAGTCTGTTTGAGATGTTAGATAGGGTCAGTCTGTTTGAGGTTTTAGATAGGGTCAGTCTGTTTGGGGTGTTAGATAGGGTCAGTCTGTTTGAGATGTTAGATAGGGTCAGTCTGTTTGAGATGTTAGATAGGGTCAGTCTGTTTGAGGTGTTAGATAGGGTCAGTCTGTTTGAGATGTTAGATAGGGTCAGTCTGTTTGAGATGTTAGATAGGGTCAGTCTGTTTGAGGTGTTAGATAGGGTCAGTCTGTTTGGGGTGTTAGATAGGGTCAGTCTGTTTGGTGTGTTAAATAGGCTCAGTATTTTTGGGGTGTTAAATAGAGTCAGTCTGTTTGGGGTATTAGAAAGTTTCAGTTTGTTCGGGGTGTTAGGGTCAGTCAGTTCGAGGTGTTAGATAGGGTCAGTCAGTTCGAGGTGTTAGATATGGTCAGTCAGTTCGGGGTGTTAGATAGGGTCAGTCTGTTTGGGGTGTTACATAGGGTCAGTCTGTTTGAGGTGTTAGATAGGGTCAGTCTGTTTGAGGTGTTAGATAGGGTCATTTGTCCTTAAACAACAGCTTCCATTTGGCAGTTCAGTGCTAATGTAATTCTAGGTTACATTATAAATTCATAAAGCTTTAACATTGTTTTTTTTGCAGAATCGTCAGGTAAAAACCCAGTTTTCCTAAGGGACATTGATATATGATTTTTATAATACTAGGTTAGGTTGGTTGCACTTTTCATTGGTACACAGTGAATGTCTTTTAAATTAGTGTGTGGTAGATAATGGTGCAGTATTTGTTTCATATTCAAGCTGCACTTTAGGTGACAGTTAAGCACTCATCAAGATTACAATTTAAAATGCTCAATTATATACTCAATAAAATTACAGGACGAAGAGATAGAAGACCTGCTTCAATCTGACTTCGAAATCGGGCACTTTCTTCGCGAAAGAGTCATACCCCGTGCGGTCCTGTACTTCACTGGCGAAGGACTCGAAGATGAAGACGTAAGTGCTACAGATTTTTTTACTTAGAATTTAACTGATCCTTAGTAAATAGCTTTTTAGTTAAGAAGCTTAAGCAAATGGATTTAAATGCTCCAAAGAGTAACTTTTAGACGTAAAATTTTTTAATCTGAGTTTGAGTCCAGCTGGTAAATCTGCTAAGAATCCCAACCTTAAGCTGCTCTTAAAATCTATACGTATACTAGTCTACAAAACTTCCTACAACACAGTATCCTACAGCACTTCTTACAGTATCCTACTGCACTTCTTACAGTATCCTACTGCACTTCTTACAGTATCCTACAGCACTTCTTACAGTATCCTACAGCACTTCTTACAGTATCCTACAGCACTTCTTACAGTATCCTACAGTACTTCTTACAGTATCCTACTGCACTTCTTACAGTATCCTACTGCACTTCTTACAGTATCCTACTGCACTTCTTACAGTATCCTACTGCACTTCTTACAGTATCCTACAGTACTTCTTACAGTATCCTACAGCACTTCTTACAGTATCCTACAGTACTTCTTACAGTATCCTACAGCACTTCTTACAGTATCCTACTGCACTTCTTACAGTATCCTACAGTACTTCTTACAGTATCCTACAGCACTTCTTACAGTATCCTACAGTACTTCTCACAGTATCCTACAGCACTTCTTACAGTATCCTACAGCACTTCTTACAGTATCCTACAGTACTTCTTACAGTATCCTACAGCACTTCTTACAGTATCCTACAGCACTTCTTACAGTATCCTACAGTACTTCTTACAGTATCCTACAGCACTTCTTACAGTATCCTACAGCACTTCTTACAGTATCCTACAGTACTTCTTACAGTATCCTACAGTACTTCTTACAGTATCCTACAGCACTTCTTACAGTATCCTACAGTACTTCTTACAGTATCCTACAACACTTCTTACAGTATCCTAAAGTACTTCTTACAGTATCCTACAGTACTTCTTACAGTATCCTACAGCACTTCTTACAGTATCCTACAGCACTTCTTACAGTATCCTACAGCACTTCTTACAGTATCCTACAGCACTTCTTACAGTATCCTACAGCACTTCTTACAGTATCCTACAGCACTTCTTACAGTATCGTACAGTACTTATTACAGTATCCTAAAGGTGTGGAATCCCATAAGGCAATTTGGAATATAACTGTCAAATAGAGAAAAAATGTATAATTGTGTTTATTCAACACAGCCAATATTGCAGTTTCTCAATACAAACTACGCCAGCTTGTGAACTCTATCCCAAAACCAGCCAACCCTCTTCACCGACTCGCCCCATTCTGCAGCTAATTCTCCCCCGTGTCGTAAATTGTCCTCACGAGAATATCCTGCAGAATTGGCACTGATCTACCGTATTATACTGCCTCCTAGGTTTCTCCCTGTTTCCTTTTTACAACTCCCCAAATCCTCTCTACGTTGCCAAGTCTCAACATCCTCCGATTCCTCTTTTGCTATTCTGTGAAATATCCCAGGGTCTTTTCGACCCTCTCTGGCTCGGATTTCCCGCCCATCTGTCCTCCCATTTCTCGTTTAGCTCGTCCCCCCTTCCTGCCCGATATATACTGTATAATCCCCTCGGTTTCCCCTGCACCTACCTCACACCGTATTTTTATTCCACTCGCTCTCTTTTGGAGATTCCCATTAGCTCGGCCTCCTCCTGAACTTTCCAGCCAGTAACCGCCACCCCTTGCTGCCACCTCGACCCTCCTTCTCTCCCCTGTCCTCCCCTCTCCTCCTCTCTTCTCTTCTCTTTTTCCACCGCTTTCACTTAAATCAGCCTCGGCTCTTCCCAGTGTGGCCTATCCGACTGCTAAGTTGCCTCTCCTCTCGGCTAAGCCGAATTCATTATTATTATTATTATTATTATTATTATTAATATATCTGCGGCTTTCTGTTTGTGTGCTTTTTTTTAAAATAAAAATATCAGACCATACAGCAAGAACGAAGCCCTGTTTCAAAGTCAACCAACTGTCAATCTGTAGCTAAGGATAACTAACTTGTTGATCAAAAAAGCTCAGCTTAATAAATAACGTAAAATGAATTGGCTATCGCCCACTCTGCTGGCGTTGGTTGTGGCTGCGCACTTGACTGCAACTGCTGCAGCAGCGGCCTCCTGTCCCGTGCACAAGACTAAGCTAAGATTCGGAGCCATATTCGGCTCTGGCATTGAAGAATTACGCAAACGTAACGCGCTCCATTACGCTTTGGCTAGTATGAGCCGACGATACTCGAATAATGATTCGACAATATTTTGTCGTCACGACCTGTTGCCAATAGTAACTATGCTAGCCGAAGACGAGGACAGTTTTCAAGCTAATCAAGCCGTTTGCCGGATGCTTGAAGGCGGCGCCCTGGCACTGATCGGTCCGCATCATGCCTGCGCAACTAGCGAGTATTTCGCTTCTATGGCGACGGCTACCCAAACGCCGCAGTTGGATTTGCGTCCGATGATTTCTGCTCAAGAATCCGCTTCAAATGCCGCCCACGGTTTTGTGCTCAATCTCTATCCGTCGCTTGATCATATCAGTCTGAGTGTTATAGCCGCTATCGACTATTTTAAATGGCAGGATGTTCTTATAGTTTATGAGAATGACGAAAGTCTATTCCGTCTAGAGAGCATTTTGCGCAATCGTCACGAGACCAGGGCGCTATATTTTCGGATTAAACGCTACGTGGCTAGTCAAGTATACAGTCTACTCTCTGAGATCGACTCATCCGGCTGGTGCACCATGGTTCTAGACCTCAGTTTAGAAGCCACTGCTCATTTTTTACGCGCCGCTACTAATCGCGGATTAATGAACCGACGCTATCATTACATATTGGCTAACTTGGACGCTATGACGCTTGACCTTGAAGATTACAGGCATAATCACGTTAATCTAACTGCATTTCGTGTTGTACCTGGCAATTGGACGCACTACAATTCCGTGTTGGCTGATATGCGCGATTGGTCTAACAAGCAACGATTAGTTAATCCGGATGGAGTCTTGCTAACACGCGGCGGGCAAATGACACTTGGCGCGGCGTTAATCTACGATGCTGTTCAGGTGCTGGCCAGCGCTCTTGCCAGTCTCAGTCTCAGTAGGCATATAAAGCCACCGCTTGGTCCGAGCTGCGATGCTTTGATGTCATTCAACGGCACTGCTGGAGAGCACAACAACGCGTTGCGGTCGCCGTTTGGTGGTAGTCTGATGAATTATCTGCACTCGGTGGACTTGCGCAATGGTCTTACTGGCCGTTAAGATTCGACAGCAAGAAGTCTAGACAGGCAGTTAGCTTTGATCTTTATCATCTGAAAGCAAATGGTCCGGTACGTTTCGCCAACTGGACTCCCAGACATGGATTGCAAGTCTTTAGCGAGCCCTACGATTTGGCAGTTGTCTATCCATTGAAGAACAAAGTGCTTCGCGTTGTAGCATTGGCTGCTCAGCCGTTTATCTGGGTCAAGCGCGAATATCATAATCGCTATTTAATTAATGGTCACATTCGACCAGATGTAGAATTTCACCGCCAACACCTGGAAGGCTTTTGCATCGACATGATGGAGCTAATAGCCAATCGAACCGGCATGGACTGGGTTATCTATCGATCTCCTGACGACAAATACGGAATCTGTGTTGAACTGCCTTGCGATAAAAATAAGCAACAAAGCAGTTGGAATCGTCTTCTGCTTCTATGGATCAGGCATCGGGGTCAGTAGCCACCGAGAGTAGCGGTTGTAACTGCGAGTGGAACGGCATGGTTCGCGAACTTATTGACGGCAGGGCTGACATTGCCCTGGGCTCCTTTACTATCACTTACGAACGAGAGAAGGCGATCGATTTCACTAAACCGTTTATGAATTTAGGCATTAGCATTCTTTTCAAGAAGCCGAAAGGTGAAAAGCCCGGTCTGTTTAGTTTTCTTAATCCGTTAGCTGTGGAAATCTGGTTGTACGTTGTTGCGGCTTACTTGTTGGTGACGCTAATGATCTACGCTCTAGCAAGATTTTCGCCCTACGAGTGGGTTTCGCCGCATCCTTGCGACGAAGATATCGGCTATTTAGTGAACAGTTTCTCATTATCCAACTCTTTCTGGTTCACAGTTGGCACGCTTATGCAACAAGGTTCGAATATAAATCCCCGAGCTGTCAGCACGCGTATCGTTGCTGGCATTTGGTGGTTTTTCACGCTAATTATAATAAGCTCGTATACAGCTAACCTGGCCGCTTTTCTTACTGTTGAACGCATGGTATCGCCAATAGAGAGCGCAGACGATCTATCGAAACAGACCGCTATAGAATATGGTGTTCTAGCTGGCGGATCGACTGAGACATTCTTCGAAACTTCTCATATAGAAACCTACGCTAGGATGGCCAAGTATATGAGATCACGGAAACATTTGAAAACGGCCACCACAATGGAAGCCATTGAAAGAGTGAAAAGGGGTGATATGCTTTCCTAATGGAATCGCAATGATCGAATATCACATTGAACGTCAGTGCAACTTAGTGCAGATTGCGGCCTAATCGATAGCAAAGGCTACGGCCTCGGGATCAGGCCGAATCGTGAGGAGCTTCGCGACGAACTGACTAAAAATTCTCGAACTACAGCGCGACCAGCAGTTGCAGGCGCTTAAAATAAAATGGTGGAAAGAGACTGGCACTTGCCGAGGCAAAGATCCGCAGGAGACAACGGCCTCTGAGCTGGGCATGCACAACGTTGGCGGTATTTTTGTAGTG
>NIVC01002401.1:0-57082 GCA_002269645.1 Macrostomum lignano
TCTAAACAGATACTCTCTTGCAGATACTCCCGAATTTCTCTGAATGCTTCTTGGAATCTCTTACTGTAAAATGATTTAAGGATATCTAAGAGCGATTTCTAGTGAACACGTTTTGAAGCTTATAAGCTTTGAAGCTTCGTTAGCAAGCGAACGAGTGCAAGCTGCGAACAAGTTATCTTTTTTTCCCTAAATTTGCCCTATTTATACAAAAAATCGCTTATATTTATAACAAATTTTCCAACTCGAAAATATTTTGCAAATTAAAACAAACATATAATTTTCGCGTAATTTTAAAACTAGAGTTTCTAAGAAATGATAACTGTTTCTACACTTTGCTTTAAAAAAGGCACGCTTTAGAGCGAACAACACGTAAGGCCTGGACGACAGCTAAGTGCAGCACGTGCAACTGTGCAGACCCCAAATGCATGGAATTATCCATTTGGTCTCTCGTCCGCAGATACAACCATATGCTGCTCCCTGCTGCCACTGCAAATGCCTGAGGCTCACAATTTTAATGGCTCTGGAGCATTGAATTGGAATGTCAAAGCAAAGATAAAAGCGCCCAGCTTTCTGAGAGATAAATTAGGCTAGATAGAAGTAGCTCGTAGCTACTAGTATAGAGAAGACTAGACATTTCTATTGTATCTCCTAAGCCTGCCACAACTCGGAGTGAATTAATTGCACACGATGCTCGTAAACAGCAGTAAAATGAAATCTCGTGTTTCAGGCTTCACCAATATCATAATGCCGCAGGCATGCTTGCCCTAACTTTAGTCTAAATGGGTACTTGTCGTCTGCGATCGCATACCTACCTACGACAGACCATTTTTAGTATATGGATGGATACTTGTCTTCTGCGAATAGAGTGGGCAGGGGTTGAGTAGAGAGTTTGAGGTTTCACCCTCACGCTTCATCAACAGCTGCGGCCGCCGCACGTGTCTGTAGCGCACTTGTTTTTGAGCGAGACCAGCGTGCTCGTGTCAGCGAGGCCACGAGATGGAGCATCTATAAGAGACGCCTCATAAACTCAGAAATCGGAGCACGCTGCGCTCAGAAAAAGAGTTTTTCGAACCAAAGACTGACAAAAAGGCGAATTAAAGAGACATGCAGAGAGTCTTCAGGGCGCTTCTGCTGGTGTCGATTTTGTGCAGCTTCTCTGCCGCAAGTGAGTTGCCACCCTTTGTTTTCTGTGCTCAATGTTTCTCAAGTAAACTTTGAATGGTGCCATGCAGTTAGCATGCTTAGCAGTACTTAGTGTCCTCCGTTATGACAAACATTTTCTGGCTGTCTGCATCTGTATTTGGGAACTTTTATACGTAGTTGATAGCAAATTCAGAAAAGACAAGAGGTCAGCTGCCTCCCTGTGAGTGAACTAAAAACTAAGGGAGACTCTAAGCAAGTTGAAAAATATTTCTTTCCAAACAAAATATACCATCGCTGCAGAGTAGCATGATCCTTCTGGTACCAGCAGTGAAATCAGAAGACAGCTGCGGGGAATTCAGAGAATAATCAACAGGCTGGATCCCCGTTTTTCTGATGAGTGGCTGCGAACCCTTCAATTATTTTTTTGAAGCAATTACTGGCAACGGAAAGTGGCATTCAAAAATTAGTACTCACACAAGTCACATAACTTTTACTTACCAACAATTCTCCAGTTCGGCTGCCCCTGCAGGCATGCAGGCAAAGCTCCACGCACACTCCGTGCCATCGAGCCATCGACGGCAACACTAACCAGAAGTGGTCCGGCAACTCCTGCTCGCACACCAACATGCAGAACAAGCCGTGGTGGCAGGCCAACACGCCCAGACTGGCGCACTTCCACACAGTCCGGATTTACAACCGCCTCTGCGGACCCGGCTGCTCGTCGCACCAGAACAACATTGTGATCAAGGTGGACGGCGTTCCTTGCGCCTCGTACCACTCGAGCCACTACTTCTCTGTCAAGACGTTCCATTGCAACCGAGTCGGGCAGATTCTGGAGATCCACAGCACTGTGCGGTCCTATCTGATGCTGTGCGAGGTGCAGGCATTCGGAAAATGGGCTTCACTGGCCCACACTGGACGTAAGCTTGCTTAAAATAAGCTTCTACCGCTGAGGGATTAAAATATATTTCCAATTAGAAAATAAATTAACACGCATGTCTACAGGCTTACACTCGTAGCTTGCATATATTATTAGCCAAAATTGATTGGCATCTACTATCATGCTAAGAGCTACAATACATCCACAAGTTTACATTTTGCACATTAGTACAGATGACTGCAAACACCGATTTCAGACCGAATACCGCTCAGTGACTGCAGACAGAGCTCAACTCACACACCCTGTCGAAGAGCCATCGACAATAACCTCAACCAGCATTGGTCCGGAAAGTCGTGTGCTCACACTAAGCGTCAGAAGAACCCATGGTGGCAGGCAAACACGAACCGTCTCGCTCACATCAAGCAGGTCCGAATCTACACTCGACTGTGCACTCCGCCTTGTAGGGTGTACTTTAGACACATCGTCGTCAAGGTCGACGGCCACATCTGTGCCAGACACAAGGGCGTTGGACTCGGTTCGACAATCACTCTCAGCTGCAACAGGGTCGGGCAGATTGTAGAGATTCAGGCTATGGCAAAAAGAACGTACCTGATGTTGTGCGAAGTCCAGGTTTTCGGAACGTATGCTTCTCTGGCTCATAAAGGCGGTAAGTCACGCAATCCAGTCTATCATTTAGTACAGATTTTGCATTCTGATGCTAACAAGGATATTTTATGATGCATTCGTACCGAAACCATTTTAGCCAAACTGCCTCTGCAAGACTGCAGACAGAGCTCAACTCACACACCCTGTCGGAGAGCCATCGACAATAACCTCAACCAACACTGGCCTGGAAAGTCGTGTGCTCACACTAAGCGTCAGAAGAACCCATGGTGGCAGGCAAACACGAACCGGCTCGCGCACATCCAGCAGGTCCGAATCTACACTCGACTGTGCACTCCGCCTTGTAGGGTGTACTTTAGACACATCGTCGTCAAGGTCGACGGCCACATCTGTGCCAGACACAAGGGCGTTGGACTCGGTTCGACAATCACTCTCAACTGCAACAGAGTCGGGCAGGTTGTAGAGATTCAGGCTATGGCAAAAAGAACGTACCTGATGTTGTGCGAAGTCCAGGTTTTCGGAACGTATGCTTCTCTGGCTCATAAAGGAAGTAAGACTACAGGGCATGAATACGCACATGGTTATTTCTCCATCGAATTCGATCGTACAATCATGTCGCCATTAGGAGCGAAACTATACGATAAAACTTTCCCAATCTAGGTATGCTGCCCTTACAAGAGTGCAGGCAGAGTTCAACGCACACGCCATGTCGGAGAGCCATTGATAACAACCTGAACCAACACTGGCCTGGAAAGTCCTGCTCGCACACGAAGATGCAGAAAGGCCCGTGGTGGCAGGCGAGCACAAACCGATTGGCTCACATCAGACAGGTGCGAATCTACGCTCGGCTCTGCGGACCAGTGTGCTCCAGATACCTGAAGGACCTAATCATCAAGGTTGATGGGCACGTTTGTGCCAGATACACATCGACGAAGGGCTACCTCTCGACCCACACGTTCGAGTGCAACAGAGTTGGCCAGGTAGTCGAAATTCGGTCTCGAGCGAAGACCTATCTGATGCTGTGTGAGGTTCAGGTTTTCGGAAACTACGCCTCGTTAGCACACAAAGGACGTAAGTTTTTTTTTACAGAGGTGGCAGTTTTAGGCATACTCTGACAAAATTACATGTTCGACCGACATTACATGTTACCGACAGATTATCGAAAATATGTTTTGCAGGTCTGCTGCCACTTCAAGACTGCAGACAGAGCTCAACTCACACACCCTGTCGAAGAGCCATCGACAATAACTTCAGCCAGTATTGGTCCGGAAAGTCGTGTGCTCACACTAAGCGTCAGAAGAACCCATGGTGGCAGGCAAACACGAACCGTCTCGCTCACATCAAGCAGGTCCGAATCTACACTCGACTGTGCACTCCGCCTTGTAGGGTGAACTTTAGACACATCGTCGTCAAGGTCGACGGCCACATCTGTGCCAGACACAAGGGCGTTGGACTCGGTTCGACAATCACTCTCAGCTGCAACAGAGTCGGGCAGGTTGTAGAGATTCAGGCTATGGCAAAAAGAACGTACCTGATGTTGTGCGAAGTCCAGGTTTTCGGAACGTATGCTTCTCTGGCTCATAAAGGAGGTAGGATTTTGAGAGTATCTATTTAGCTTTTCTGTTTGATATTTGGGGTAAGATCGGAGTAAAAGTGCTAGTAGAACTAAACAAATAGACAGTCAATTCAAGTAGTAATGTTTCTTTTGATTAGAAAGAAGATGGAGTTGCAAAAAGCGAATTGTATGAATGAGAATATCTGTCTAATATCCTTTAGTGACCAGCCAGACACAAAGAGACACATTGAGACAATTGGCGAGCAAGGCGAGCAACGCGCGGGAGGCGCACAGCGAAAAAGCGACCTCCAAACCCAAAGCGAGCAAGCGAACAAAAGCAGAAGGCTGGGAGCTAAAACAAAGCAGAGACACCACCGGCAAAAGTTACAGCAGCCACCGCTGCCTGGTGAAACTGGGGGAGATAACGCTGCACAGCCTCACTTTTCCAATCACCAATGCGCATGATATCAGACACTGGGAGGCCTAGCACAGACGCCCAGGTAGCTCCTCCTCGTCGCAGACTGTGCGCGGAGTAAGAGCCAGCTGCAGCCTGTCGGTCTCGTCAACTAGTCGTCGCATCTCCGTCAGCATTGTAGGTGACACAGGCCGCTTTCGGTTCACGCGCAGTCCGAGGACCCGTTTAGCGCCGCGTAGGAGAAGAACCGCTGAAGCGTGATTAGTCAGGTCCGGCGACGAGTTAATTCGGAACCAGAGCGACAGAGAGCTGTAGACTGCCGAAATGCTGCTGTAGGCATGTAGCCGTGTGCCGATCAGACTGGCCAAATAGTTCAGCAGGCTCGTGACGTTGCAGGACACTGGATCGCAGCCGGTATGGCGGCAGAACTCCCGCCACTCACGGACGTGTCTGTTGACTGCCTGCGCCGACCTTGGTGCGTACGCAGCGCTCAGCAGCGATGTGGCGCGGCTGCTAAGAGAGTCTGACGCAGCTGGGCGGCCTGAAAATGAAGAAAGGAGGCGGTCGCCAAGCCAAAAGCATGCTGATGCAGTGATTGTAGAATGCTTGGGCAAATAAAACCATAACAGCGGAGTAAAAAGTTTAACAGCTGGCCTCGCTCATGCAACCGCGAGGCAGCGTCAGCAAAAATTTAAAAATCACCAGGCACATGAAACGCGCGAATGCTCATCCCAAAATGCAAACACACCAGAGCCACCGTCTACAGCAGCCGCTGCAACGCAGGACACTTTGAAACGCCTTTGTTGATGATGTGACAGGCCGTCTGGTTGTCGCAGTAGATGCTCACCTTGCAACCTTTGAGCACATCCCTCCACCTCATCACTGCCAGCAGAGAGACCAACGCTTCCTTGTAGTTGATCGGCAGGTTCGCGAAGACTGATCCTGCATCCTTCTCCCAGTCCAGGTAGCACCAGTCAAACAGACCATCCTGGTCACGCAGCAGCGCCGCACCACCTCTGCCTCACGCATCGGACTCCATCGCCACAACTCGATTGTAGCTCGGCCACAGCTGCACCCATCGGCACGCCTGTAACGCCACCTTCCACCAATTCAGCTGACTGCGTAACCCGGAGTCGACCAGCGTTCGCTGTCCGCGCCGTAAGGTGTTGCACCGCTCAATCAGCTCACGCAAGAAGGTCCTTCCGCAACTGATGACCTGAGCTGCCCACCCCAACTTGCCAATGATCTGTTGGAGGGCCCACTGACTAATCCTCACCTTGGCTGACTCGGAACCAACCAGGTTGATCAACTTCTTTGCCTTCTCATCCGGCAGCTTCTTGATTCCTTCCACAGTGTCGAACTCAATTCCAAGGAATGACATCCGCTGCGCCGGCAGCTGGCACTTGGCCGGATTGACGGTGAATCCCAGCCGAGTCAGCAAGTCAATCAGATCGACGTAGAAGCGCTGGCAGTTCTCCTGCGTCCCGCAGTAGGCAAAGTCGTCCAGGTAAGACTCGGTGTTGATGAAGCCTCTGCGCACCATCATCAGATGAATCGCATTGCTCAGGCGTTGAAAGCACGTGACCGAGGCTGCCGCCCCGAACGGCAGGCGCGTATCAAACATGTAGGTGGGAGTGGCGCAGCCAGGAAACTTGAACTTGAGACCGGTGTTGACGAATTCTCCTGGGTGCACTCCACATGCGCGGTATGCTTCACTCCGGTCAACTTTAGTCATGTAGCAGCCTCTCGTTAACTTTCTTGCGAAGTTTTCAGCGCTTGAAAATCGCAACTTCTCATTGCTCTCCCAGTGCGCGTTCACCGACAGATTGTCCGGCCGACTGCAATCGTGAATTAGGCGTACCCGACCGTCATCCTTCGGCAGGGCACCCAGCGCACTCACAATCCGAGGCCGCCACTTATCCGAGCACCGACGGTAGCGGTCAAGGCGAATTTCTCTCAGAATTTGCATTTGAACAGCTTCAGCGTAAACATTCACAGACTCGTAGTTGCTGACCTCGACAGACTTCAGGTTTTCTCGCTGCACATTCGTAATCCGAAATCCCTCAGACACACCATCAAGAATAAACTGCTTTCTGTCCAGCGGCAGATCAATCGACTCCAACTCTTCCATCCAAGCCTCCAGCTTTAGGTCGGTTGATAAAACAGAGGAAGTTAAAACAGGATCGACGCGCAGTCAGTGCAGAGGCCTGCTCACCTCAGCACCGTCATCCCTGTGCGCCATCGCCGCTGAGTGGCCAAGTCCACAACGCCGGCACCGATGAGCGAAACGGCAGTTCCGCCTTGAGCATCCAGCTTCCTTGTTGAAATCAAAGCAGGGTGGCTGCAGGCTTTGTCTTTGCACCCGGTCAACTCTGGCAGTCGGTGCACTCTGTGGGGCCATCAGGTAGGTGGCAACTCGACCAAGGTCGGATCCGCGCGACTCTCATGACGTCTCGCCATCTTCACTCAGTCTTCACTCGTCATTAAACCTCATGACTCGAGCCTTGTCAAACCCGAGGTCAAACAGCTCGCCAATGCGCGCAGTGTAGCGCAGATAGTCACGCAACTCTGACACATCAGGCTGGCCGCCCAGCCCGCTCTTCACCAACCTGCCATCATCCAGCAACTTCAGAATGATTCGAGCATTCGCCGAGATCCAGTCTCCAAACGTCAGCGAGTCAACAACAGCTTCCTTCACTCTGAAGGTGACTCTCCCTGATTTGTCAATGGACTGAGTCACTCCTGCTTCCTGCTGCTTCCGCTTGTTAATAAACTCAGGGATTCGGTACACCTTGCCTACAAACCGACTGGGCTCTTGCTGGGCAGCATCTTCATCGTCAGACCACAGGTTAATGAGCAACTCACCGGGATTCTTTGACGTCGCAGGCCTTCGCTGAAGTTGGCTGACTTCCGCCTGAAGCAGAGCGGCCTCCTTGCGTAGCTTTAGCAGTCGGAGCTGCTTCTCAGCCTCCACCAGCTCGTCGTCCAGGCCGCCAGCCGCGTCAGACTCTTGACCATGTTGTACCGAATCGTTCGCGATAGAAGGCAGTTGCCTCTCCGCCATAGCGCCGTTTCTTCTTTTACGCGTCGTCACTGCGGCAGCTTCATCTTGCTCCTCGTCCTCGTCGTCCGCATTCTCAAAGTCGGAGGCGATGCCCTCGAGGTGCGCCCTCAGCCGCATTAAAAGTTCACATTTTTTGCCTTGTGTTGAAAGCCCTAGGCTCTGAAGCTTCTCACGTAGCGCCCTTACAGTGCTAGGCGCTTCGGGTGCAACTGGCTCGTTAGGGTTTGGCATGATTGTGCAAAAAAAACATTTGCTGGCTGTCTGCATCTGTATTTGGGAACTTTTATACGTAGTTGATAGCAAATTCAGAAAAGGCAAGAGGTCAGCTGCCTCCCTGTGAGTGAACTAAAAACTAAGGGAGACTCTAAGCAAGTTGAAAAATATTTCTTTCCAAACAAAATATACCATCGCTGCAGAGTAGCATGATCCTTCTGGTACCAGCAGTGAAATCAGAGGACAGCTGCGGGGAATTCAGAGAATAATCAACAGGCTGGATCCCCGTTTTTCTGATGAGTGGCTGCGAACCCTTCAATTATTTTTTTGAAGCAATTACTGGCAACGGAAAGTGGCATTCAAAAATTAGTACTCACACAACTCATAACTTTTACTTACCAACAATACTCCAGTTCGGCTGCCCCTGCAGGCATGCAGGCAAAGCTCCACGCACACTCCGTGCCATCGAGCCATCGACGGCAACACTAACCAGAAGTGGTCCGGCAACTCCTGCTCGCACACCAACATGCAGAACAAGCCGTGGTGGCAGGCCAACACGCCCAGACTGGCGCACTTCCACACAGTCCGGATTTACAACCGCCTCTGCGGACCCGGCTGCTCGTCGCACCAGAACAACATTGTGATCAAGGTGGACGGCGTTCCTTGCGCCTCGTACCACTCGAGCCACTACTTCTCTGTCAAGACGTTCCATTGCAACCGAGTCGGGCAGATTCTGGAGATCCACAGCACTGTGCGGTCCTATCTGATGCTGTGCGAGGTGCAGGCATTCGGAAAATGGGCTTCAATGGCCCACACTGGACGTAAGCTTGCTTAAAATAAGCTTCGACCACTGAGGGATTAAAATATATTTCCAATTAGAAAATAAATTAACACGCATGTCTACAGGCTTACACTCGTAGCTTGCATATATTATTAGCCAAAATTGATTGGCATCTACTATCATGCTAAGAGCTACAATACATCCACAAGTTTACATTTTGCACATTAGTACAGATGACTGCAAACACCGATTTCAGACCGAATACCGCTCAGTGACTGCAGACAGAGCTCAACTCACACACCCTGTCGAAGAGCCATCGACAATAACCTCAACCAGCATTGGTCCGGAAAGTCGTGTGCTCACACTCAGCTTCAGAAGAACCCATGGTGGCAGGCAAACACGAACCAGCTCGCGCATATCAAGCAGGTCCGAATCTACACTCGACTGTGCACTCCGCCTTGTAGGGTGTACTTTAGAAACATCGTCGTTAAGGTCGACGGCCGCGTCTGTGCCAGACACAAGGGCGTTGGACTCGGTTCGACAATCACTCTCAACTGCGACAGGGTCGGGCAGGTTGTAGAGATTCAGGCTATGGCAAAAAGAACGTACCTGATGTTGTGCGAAGTCCAGGTTTTCGGAACGTATGCTTCTCTGGCTCATAAAGGAAGTAAGACTACAGGGCATGAATACACACATGGTTATTTCTCCATCGAATTCGCTCGTACCATCATGTCGCCATTAGGAGCGAAACTATACGATAAAACTTTCCCAATCTAGGTATGCTGCCCTTACAAGAGTGCAGGCAGAGTTCAACGCACACGCCATGTCGGAGAGCCATTGATAACAACCTGAACCAACACTGGCCTGGAAAGTCCTGCTCGCACACGAAGATGCAGAAAGGCCCGTGGTGGCAGGCGAGCACAAACCGATTGGCTCACATCAGACAGGTGCGAATCTACGCTCGGCTCTGCGGACCAGTGTGCTCCAGATACCTGAAGGACCTAATCATCAAGGTTGATGGGCACGTTTGTGCCAGATACACATCGACGAAGGGCTACCTCTCGACCCACACGTTCGAGTGCAACAGAGTTGGCCAGGTAGTCGAAATTCGGTCTCGAGCGAAGACCTATCTGATGCTGTGTGAGGTTCAGGTTTTCGGAAACTACGCCTCGTTAGCACACAAAGGACGTAAGTTGTTTTTTTACAGCAAATTATTTCTTTAAAGAGGTGGCAATTTTAGGCATACTCTGACAAAATTACATGTTCTACCGACATTACATGTTACCGACAGATTATCGAAAATATGTTTTGCAGGTCTGCTGCCACTTCAAGACTGCAGACAGAGCTCAACTCATGCACCCTGTCGAAGAGCCATCGACAATAACTTCAGCCAGTATTGGTCTGGAAAGTCGTGTGCTCACACTCAGCTTCAGAAGAACCCATGGTGGCAGGCAAACACGAACCGTCTCGCACACATCCAGCAGGTCCGAATCTACACCCGACTGTGCACTCCGCCTTGTAGGGTGAACTTTAGAAACATCGTCGTTAAGGTCGACGGCCGCATCTGTGCCAGACACAAGGGCGTTGGACTCGGTTCGACAATCACTCTCAACTGCAACAGGGTCGGGCAGGTTGTAGAGATTCAGGCTATGGCACAAAAAACGTACCTGATGTTGTGCGAAGTCCAGGTTTTCGGAACGTATGCTTCTCTGGCTCATAAAGGAGGTAAGATTTTTAGAGTATCTATTTCGCTTTTCTGTTTGATATTTGGGGGTAATATCGGAGTGATTGTGCTAGTAGAATTCTACAAATCGACAGTCAATTCAAGTAGTGAATGTTTCTTTTGATTAGAAAGAAGATGGAGTTGCAAAAAGCGAATTGTATGAATGAGAATATCTGTCTAATATCCTTGACTTTTTTGTTCATACAGCACTTCTGCCGCTGAAGCACTGCAGCCAAAGCTCCACCCACACGCCGTGCGCCAGAGCCATCGATGGGAAGCTGGCGCAGCACTTTACTGCAAAGTCCTGCTCTCATACGAAAATGCAGACGAAGCCGTGGTGGCAGGCAAAGACCATTAAGCCGGCCTTTATCCAACAGGTGCGAATCTACGCCCGCTTGTGCGGCCCGGTGTGCTCGCGGTATCTCAAAAACATCATCGTGAAGGTGGATGGGAGAGTGTGTGCCAGTTACCACTCCACTGCTGGCTATTTGTCAACGCGGACTTTTAATTGCAATCGCTACGGCAGTACAGTTCGAATCGAATCTACTGCCAAGACCTACTTGATGCTGTGCGAGGTCCAGGTGTTGGCCGATACGGCAGGAAGCCACCAACCCGTGAGCTGAGTTTAGCATTAATCTGCGTGCTTTGTGCTTGAGCTCTGTGTTTGATCAAATTGATGCAGCCTCAAAGCTTCCTTAAATTTAAATTTCAGACATTGAACCTGGAACTGGTGAGGAGACTGGAACCCATGAGACAGGAACTACTGGTGAGTCGGGATCGCCTTCAGGACATGGAGAAACTGGGAGGTGGTGAGCTTTGAGAGGCACTGCATTGATGGCCACGACTCATCGGAGCACAAGCTGGGCACGTCCTGGACTACGAAGGTGCCGGCAGAGGGCTACTGCTATCACTACTCGTGCACCGAGAAGTCCGAGGCGGGCCCTGTGAGCGTCGACTGCATGGACGCTTCCGGGCACTGCGTGAAGCCGAGCAGCGAGGGCACGGACTTTGCCTGCAGATCCGGCTACACCAGCTGCTCTTGCGTCCACCGGGACGGCAGGACGGGCATCATTTTCTCCTGAATGCCGAGCGGATGATGGTTCTACCATAAATTATTTACAGGATAGTTAAAACTTCCACACCTTACAATAGATTTTTAATCACTTTTATCCTCTCGATTTATTCATTTGTAAACTCTAACATTTCTTTATCGAAGACTTTTCTATGATAAAATTTTTTGATAAAAATGCTGGATCATTTTTTATTCAGAGCAAGATTTAGAGAATTTTTCACCGATTTAATAGATTCTCTGCACTCGTTTACTCCTACTCGTGTTTAGACACCCTCTTAACAAAAATGTTTAACTTACGCTCTCTCTGTCTGAAAATTTCTGATATTTATTTCTGAAAATAGTTGCACACGAAAAGTTGCCACAAGTTTCCAAATTCCATGCGATCCCAAATTAAAACTTGCTGCATGCTGAAGCTGCACGAGTGATTTTAATCTTATTAACTGGTGTTTACGGCCTGATCGGATCGAATATTTTCAAATTCAATCGCTGTATTAAAATATGGTTTTGAAAATAAATTTTAGATACTCATTTTGAAGCATATAAAACAAAAGATCAGCACCTGTATTGCGCTTGTGTGGGCGTGGAAGTTGGCTCTCATGGCCGTAATTTAAGCATATATTTTTTGAGTACATACGAGCTAGTGAGCACAACGTTGCTACTGTTGCGTAACAGTGCAAGGGCGTACACGTGGGGGAACACAAAAGCGAGAGCAAAGGAGAGACCCGACGTAACAGTGCAATACATCTCTCCCCCAACCAAAAAAGTACAAAGCCTAGAATTCGATAACTTCGCAGATTAAACATAAAGAAAACTGAAACATTGATTACATTTGAGTACATTTTTGCAAATATAATTTGTTCAATTAATAGAGCCCGACTGTGTTGCTGTGGCATTGTGTTCTGATGACGTGTTGCCGTACAGCCGGTGGGCTTCCAAAAGCCAGTCGCACAGCTTCGGTTGCTTCCTGGCGCAGCGCCGATTGAAATTATCTGACGGCTGCTGAACGTCTGCCTCCCCTGCTGTGTCTGCCATCCGCTGTTGGCTGGCTGGGAGTGTCTCGTGCGCGTCACCGCCTCCGGCGTTCTGGTGCAGGCGTCGCCTTGACAGAGCCGCCTGCGCCTGCCAGACCATGCCGGGCCACCAGACTTCATTCCGCAGCCATAACAACCAGACATAACAGTGCACTACACCACCTGTCTTTCAAACATTACAAATGCATAAATTAACAAAATTCTTGCTTGCAGTTCATTGCTTTGTTGCAAATCTCAAATACAGAATTCAGCTAGTTTGAACTTTAGCTCACGGAGTCAGAAAACAAGGGAATGCAGGAATAGAGTTATTGGGAACCCGCTCTGGGAGCTAAGTTAGAATATTCTGTAGTGAAAACTGCGTGAAAAGCAACGGATTGTCTGCAAATTTGCTGACTGCATGGAATGCAGCACCGTGCACATCATATTCTCGGGGTCTCCTGCCGGGCCCTTAGCCAGGAAGTTGAAATCAAGGACAACTTGAGACTGCATGTTTTCTAGTGGTCCTTGGTTTAAATATTGAAGAACCTCAAATAAATCAACCTCTCTAATATCGGAAATCGGAATTTACGAGGGCAACAGTTTATCAATCTATGTGATTAAAAGGCCATTTTTCAAGCGAAAAATCTTTTCGCGAGTGGACGCTTCATTCATTGCAAGACACGTCCAGCTGCTGGGCCGCACAAGATGAAGTGCCTCGCGCCATCTCAGCTGGAATCCAACAAACCAGCGCGGCCGGGCAGAGCGGTTTCCCCTTCACCCAAGAGTTGCACTTTTCCACAGCAAAGGTGGTCACAGAAGATCCCAGCGGCGCTCGGTTCAGATGCGAGAAAACACAGCAAAAGCATCCCGATACTTCTGCGTCTTTTTCTGACCCAGAAAAGCCCCGTTTGCCGGCGGTTAAAAAGGTCAAATTCTTCGCGCGCTGGTACCTCGTATTTACCATTCTGCAAAGCAGTTTCTGCAATCTTCTCGGCCGTTGCAAATAAGCCGGTTTTCTGCAGAGAAAAATGACGTTTTCTCTTAGGTATTGGCAAGCAAATAATATTTATTCACTGTCTTGTCGGAATCTGGCCCGAACTGCGATCGAGCAGGCTTTGAATGCTTTAGAATTTTAGAAGTATCCACCCCCTGCCTTGGGAATCACCAGGAAGGTCGCACTTTACAATCAGAATTTGTGTTAATGTTTTCACCCCGGAAACTAGTTTTCGAAAACTGGCAGCTTTAATCCAACTCCAGCCATAACTCTCCACTCCCTCCTCAGCAGCCTAAGCTGGTGCCTTGTGACGCGAATCGCATTACCCACATTTGAATCGAGAACTGCAAGCTTGATGTGAGTTTAGACTTCTACTAGTACATGTTGCTGAGTGCATCTAATGTATTGAAAAAAGTTCGATTGATACTAAACGGACTCTGAAATCCGACTATTTCATACATCTTGGAGGCTACAAAGCTGCTTGTTCATCTCTACTGCAAATTTCAGTACAAATGCATGCCATACTAAAACATGTCAGCTCGCTCGGTAGCAGGCAAAATGTTTTCATGTTTGCTCTTGAGCAGCGGTTTATCGTCTCAGCTGAAATGCTACAGCTGCGCATGAGGACCTGGGGTGCCAAAAACCGCTGCAGGAGTGACATGTGCAGCGCAAATATTTTCGAACTAGCTTGGCCAGTGTTAAAATTTGGAGAGAATTACGACGGAGCTAAAGTGTCCGTAGCTGCAGAACGTGGTTGCAGAAAAAACGGCTGTATTTGTTAGCTTACTAGGTCTTCTTGAAGGCAGATTGAGCTTCCGAGAAGTGGCCAGGTATGACCGCAGAAAAAATAAGCTCGTTCGCTCAGAACAGCAAACCAAATGCACTTATGCATAGCAGCCAGGCAGCCAGTCCAGTATCTACAGACAGCCAATTGAAGGCCCACTAGCAGGGCTCCGAAGAGTCACTGATATAAGGCTGACCGAGCGAAGAAAATTTCAAAGCCAGCCCTTCTGCTCTGCCGGATTCGAAATGCAGTCGATTGGCCTCGCCGCTCTCGCTCTGCTCTGCGCCGCCGCCTGCGCATCGGCGGCCAGCCCAGCCCGATACCCGCTGGTCCTGGTCTCCTGCGACGGCTTCCGCTACGACTACCTCAACTGGTACCCCAACGAGACGCAGTTCCTGAGGTCGCTCATCAAGCAGGGCGTGCACGTCAAGTCCATGAAGCCGGCCTTTGCCACAAAGACCTTCCCCAACCACTGGACCATCGCCACGGGACTCTACCAGGAGAGCCACGGCATCGTCGGCAACAGCATGTACGACCCGCTGTTCAACGCCTCCTTCAACAAGGGCACTCGAGATGAGCGCTGGTGGAACGCATCCGAGCCGATCTGGATCAACGCGAAGAAGCAGGGACTGAAGTCGGCCACGTTCTTCTGGCCCGGCAGCGAGGTCTCGTTCAAGGGTGTTCGTCAGGACTACTGGTTCAACTACAGCGGAAGTGTGAGCTTTGAGACCCGGGTGAGCACCGTGCTGGAGTGGATCACCGAGAAGGACGTGCAGATGGCCACAATGTACCTACATGAGCCCGACGGCACCGGACATGATTTCGGTCCTGAGTCTCAAGAAATGAGGAAAGTTTTAAAGAAAGTTGACGACACCATCCGCTCGCTATTCGAAGGACTGAAGGCGAAGAAATTCTCAGATAAAGTCAATGTCCTGATTGTATCAGACCACGGTGAGGACATTCTTAGTTTTGCCTAAAAGGAGGAAGCCTGAATGATTAAGCTGTATATTAATTGCTTGAGTTTTCTTTGTAACAGTTTCATTTCTAGTGTGCGAACCTTCAAATCGAAAACTTATCTCGGACCAGATTTTTTAATCTAAAACCAACTTCCAAGATACAGCAAAGAGAGAGAAACAAGATTTTTATGTGTCGCAGAAAAGAATGAGCAAAACGCGGGAAGCACAGGTAACAGCTCTGTGATTTAGTATGTCTTTTTTCCTGACTTCCGTTCACTTCTGGCCGCTGACTGGGCTTTCTCTCAGCACAGGAGCTGAGCTGTTTGGCTGTGCATTTTATCTGAGCCGGTTAGCTGAGGCTTGCCATTGACCAGCAGTTGCAGGCAAGAATTGACGAAACTGTCAAAATTCGTTAGCCTTATCAGTAGTCCGCTATCTGAGATTCCCGCTGCAGCAGGGGCTGGGCGCAGAGTACAATTTTCTGTTTTTAACGCAGTTCAAACTGCCATCCATAGTGGAAGGAATCCATTCTCAGCTATCCAAGCGAGTATTCTGTAGGGTCGCCACGCCAGCCAAATGTCCCTGGCTGTACACTCAATATTCATTGCTGTGACAGGGGCAGCAACTGAAAACTGTAGGGAGTTGCGATCCCAGTACTGTCGGGACTTAAGAGGGCCAGTCAGGCATATTTTAATACATTGTATTGGCACAACGATCCACATGTGTTTCACCCAGATTTTCCATCAATGTAAGCACTGCACCATTTGATACATATGCAGAATAGAACCGACATTTGCATCATTTCAGGCATGATGGGCATGACGCCTGACAAGGTGATCCGCCTGAACAGCAGCATGGACGAGCTCGTAGACCGAGTCCTGGACAGCGGACCGCTGCTGGCCATGAATGCCAAGCCGGGTAAGCGGAAGCAGCTGGTGGAGTACCTCAACAACCAGGTGCGCCAGCGCAACCTTTCCATGCGCGTGTTCGACAAGGACAGTCTGCCGGAGCGACTCCACTACGCCAAAAACCGCAGGACGCCCGAGGTGCTCGTGCTGCCCGACCAGGGCTACCTGGTGCTGACCAGCAAGGATACGAAGCCAGTAAGTTCCGGTCACCACGGCTTCGACAACAGCTACAGCGACATGCGGGTGCCGATGTTCGCCGTTGGGCCCAGTTTCCGTCAAGGCGTCGAGCTAAACGGCGTAAACGACGGTAGCTTCCGTCAGGTGGACATCTACGGTCTGATGTGCCACCTGCTGCAGATCCGGCCGCAGCCAAACAATGGGTCCGGCGAGTTGCTGCCACAGATGCTGAAGTCTTCAGCCCGCAGTGCCACGCGCGCCTCTAGCTGGCACCCGCTATTCGGCCTGATTTTCCTGGCTTGGGCTTTGCAGAAACTGATCATGACCTGAGTGCTTTTTCGGACAAGTACTGCTAAATCGTTTTAATTCTTCTCATCATCTTACCCTATATGAAAGTACTTTTCATAGAAAAGTTATATGTGCGAATATTGCTGCTTAAAGCATCATATTCGAATTTTATTGAATTTCTTTAAAAAATCGGAATACTTGTAACCGCTTAAATAAAAAAATCCAACAGACTTTGTTTAATTTTTTGTAGCAGTGCCGGGATTCCCTTAATATATCAATATCAAGCCAGCTTCAGATTGAATCTCAATGCACAATTACTCTATTGGTAAGCGACACGAAACTGGCAAAGCAATATAAAATTTTGAGAAAACGTTTTAGCAAAAATATTTCTTGGGCAATTATCGAGTTCCCAGTCAGAGTTTTGCCAGCTGTTCTGATGGGTTGGTGACACCAGCTGCGGGACTGTGAGGTGTTTGATGAAGCTTCAGCTGTAATCGAGAGGTGGAGCCTGTGGAGGGGGCAATGAGAAACCGAGAGCCCTCAAACCGTCCATTTAGCTTTCAGTTTGACGACAGCTGCCTCTCGCTCCACCGGTGTTTGAAGTGGGTGCGTGCAGCTGCTGAGAGCAGCCGCTGTCGCTGCAGGTGGGTTTATGGGTGCAAACTGAAGCTAATAGCCTGCTTCAAGCAGAGGGTGTCAGCAAGCAAACCACTTTCTCCAGTGCCTCTGTAAAAAGGCAAATATCGGAGCCATGAGAATGAATTCCGAAACTAGCTCGTAAAAACCTTTTATTCTGAAGCATTACTTGAATCCACTGCACTGTCTGAATCCACTGCACTGTCTGAATCCACTGCACTGTCCTGAATCCACTGCACTGTCTGAATCCACTGCACTGTCTGAATCCACTGCACTGTCCTGAATCCACTGCACTGTCCTGAATCCACTGCACTGTCTGAATCCACTGCACTGTCTGAATCCACTGCACTGTCCTGAATCCACTGCACTGTCCTGAATCCACTGAACTGTCTGAATCCACTGCACTGTCCTGAATCCACTGCAGTGTCCTGAATCCACTGCAGTGTCCTGAATCCACTGCACTGTCCTGAATCCACTGCACTGTCCTGAATCCACTGCACTGTCCTGAATCCACTGCACTGTCCTGAATCCATTGCACTGTCCTGAATCCATTGCACTGTCTGAATCCACTGCACTGTCTGAATCCACTGCACTGTCCTGAATCCACTGCACTGTCCTGCATCCACTGCACTGTCCTGCATCCACTGCACTGTCCTGCATCCACTGCACTGTCTGAATCCACTGCACTGTCTTGAATCCACTGCACTGTCCTTCATCCACTGCACTGTCCTGAATCCCTGCATTGTCCTGAATCCACTGCACTGTCCTGAATCCACTGCACTGTCCTTCATCCACTGCACTGTCCTGAATCCATTGCACTGTCTGAATCCACTGCACTGTCCTGAATCCACTGCACTGTCCTGAATCCACTGCACTGTCCTGAATCCACTGCACTGTCCTGAATCCACTGCACTGTCCTGAATCCATTGCACTGTCCTGAATCCATTGCACTGTCTGAATCCACTGCACTGTCTTGAATCCACTGCACTGTCCTTCTCCTTCATCCACTGCACTGTCCTGCATCCACTGCACTGTCCTGCATCCACTGCACTGTCCTGCATGCACTGCACTGTCTGAATCCACTGCACTGTCTTGAATCCACTGCACTGTCCTTCATCCACTGCACTGTCCTGAATCCCCTGCATTGTCCTGAATCCACTGCACTGTCCTGAATCCACTGCACTGTCCTTCATCCACTGCACTGTCCTGAATCCCCTGCATTGTCCTGAATCCACTGCACTGTCCTGAATCCACTGCACTGTCCTTCATCCACTGCACTGTCCTGCATCCACTGCACTGTCTTGAATCCACTGCACTGTCCTTCATCCACTGCACTGTCCTGCATCCACTGCACTGTCCTGAATCCACTGCACTGTCCTGAATCCACTGCACTGTCCTGCAGTCCCATCATGCCACTGCACTTTCCTACAATGTTATCACTCTGACCATACTACCAATCGAATATGCTTCTGACTTTAACATACGGGATATGACAAGGTTACCAAGGGAAAATTGACTTCGCTGAACTACTTCAGTATCAGTAAACTGATGCTGAATTAATAAAGTTTTTTATGGAAAGCAGGCGCTCCTGGTTAGAAATAAATAACGCTTTGAATCAGAACTCTTTCGTGCTGCCCGCCCGGACAGTTCAAAACAAAGGAAACTGCAAGCCTGTATTAAAGTATCCTCAGGCCCATCAGGCACTTCGGGCCCATTTGAGTATTTGAGTTCATGATAATGAAGCTGACAGGGTCACTTAAGAAGTCTTTGGATCCAAATAGCTTGAAAACTGTCCATCACAGACCGGTATAGTTAATCGAAGGGCGATACGCATTCACAAAGGGCGCCAAAGAGACCCATATCGGTGATGTCCACTACGTCCACTATGGTCATGTGTCGAGCGGTGGCCATTTCGCTAAATCCACTCGGTTCACCAGTTCCCCACACAGAGCCGATCGTGATGTTGCAGCCGACCCAAAACCAGCCGTCTGCCTCCTGGGCTCCCGGAAACACCCGGTAGCCGCCCAGGTACATGGGATAGGTGGGGGAGTGAGCGACAAACAGGGCATTCACGTGGCTCAGCTCAGCTGCGTCAGCGACATCGGCCATGATCACCAGGCCCGGCTCCGACTCGCACCTTCCTCTCTGAACCGCCCAAGTTGCGTTGTTCTTCAGCACCCGGTACTTCACTCCGCACAGCTCGTCGCCGTAGCCGGGAGGACACAGCGAGCCCGCCGAGAGTCCCGGCTGCCGCTTCACGAACAGGCGGCCTCTCCTGGAGCAGCCGCAGTCCCTCACCAACTTGCTGCACTTGTCGAACACGAACAGCTGGCACAGACCGTCGGCGGTGGTGAAGGCCTGGCAGCGCTGATCGGAGCCGCAATGCAGAGAGCACGGCAGGTCCGAGGTGATGCCGCTCAGGTTGCGGGTGAAGGCGCTGCGGATGCAGAGGGAGCCGTCCTTGACCTCTGAGAAGGCCACAGGGCACTGCTGGCTGCCCTGAGCCGCCACCAACAAGGCCAAGGTAGCCAAGATTCGAATCGATAGCTGAACTCCTTCTGGCATCGAGAGCTTTAGCTTGCGGATAATGAGGCTGGGCAAAAGAAATTGCATTCTGCCGAAGCAGATTTGGCGGGGTTTTACCGGTTTTGCTGTTGCTTAGACGCTGTACGGCGAATTCTCTCCCCAGTTTGAGATGCCGCTGCGTTCCTGGAAGCTAATTTGTCCGCGGTTCCTGCTTGGCATTCTTTTGCGTGAGAAACTGCTGCTTGTGTCCTCCCAGGCTCTCCGAGGCAGAAAAGTTTTCTCCTTGCAGAATTTTCTAAATTAGGCATCCTCAATCATTTTGCAGCTGCCACTTACTCCTGCTTCGCCCTTAATGATGAGCGTATTAAAAATAATAACAATGAGAGAACAGCGAAAGACATCGCCATAGAATGGCACCCATAGGCCAGGGTCCCGCTTCTGCAAAGCTAACCGCTGCGGGACTTCAGCTGTGGAGCGACAGGCTTTCAATTATTAAAACGCTTGGGCCAATCATGCAACTTAGGCTTTGGCTCGAGTTGCTTATGAAACATTTATAAAGGTTCTCATGGTATGGAAATTTCTTGCCGATGCTTCTCTGGCGTGACAAAGCGGCTTGCTGAGTCTCCATGGGGCGACAGAGGCTGCAAGCTGCCTGCCAGGTGAACAAAGGTGGAGACTTGCTGGAGGAGTGAGTCCACGCGCCGCGCCAGTGGTTTAGAAGGCTGTTGCGCATTGCACGCAATTCACGGATTGACATTGCAGAGTCTTGAAGCCTCATATGGAATTTTGCTAGTAGTAGTAACACACTAAAGCTAAAACTATTGCTAAAATTATAGCGTTTTAATTAATTTTTTACCGTTTGATAAAACGATAAAAATATGTTATGCTTGTCGGAGAAAATTGAACACAAGCTATATAAATCTGCAAAATAGCAATGGCTTATCCAATGGTTAAAAAACGGAAAAATTAACTCGCTTCTGTTTAGATAAAAAAACTGCTATTCAACGCATGACGCTCCTATGCAAGTTAAATTTCATTATTTTGGAATCGAAGAAATTGTTTAGAATCTCATTTCGTGCACTCTGCAAACTAGAGAACATTAATGATAAGTCAAGCGACTTTTGTTCCTACCTGGTTCACAAGGCTCGCTGCGTGCATTAAAAACAGCGAAAAAGTCAGTTATGTTAAAGTCTGTGGAAAAGCAGAAGAATCAGAACCAGGAAGCAGTCACTCCTGCAAGCTGCAGACTTTGTTGCGGGTCTTCATCATCGACACCTGACAGGCCGTGAGGACCTCCGGCTCTGCTGGCCCGCCAACCGCGCTGCCAGGATGCAGCTCTCCTGCTCCTCGAGGTACTCCTTGTACTTTGCCCCGTCCATGCTCGACCTGTCTGAGGCCAGGGTTTCCCGCGCCGACCGTGCGAAGAGCCGGTCGCCCTCGGAAATCGAGTTCGCGGTCCGGCCACCCATCGACCCGGCAGGCAGCACCGTCACCCGGCCGTTTCCGGCTCTTTGGTGCTCCGGGCAGAGCTACAGCAGCTTGTCACAGCCACAGCACCTAAGGACAGGACCGAACTCTTCAGCTGCAAATTCCAGAGTAAGCAAAGTTTCTGATGCGAAATTCCAGAAATAATTATTTTATTTTCGCGTCACCTGTAAAATGCAGCTCACGTGGATATGAATTGTAAGCAGCTCTTTTAAAGCAAATTCTTTCTATTATTTAACTACCAAGTTAGTTTGACAGTCAAGTCTTCTAAGAGTGGCTTTGTCTGCTTGAAGGCTCACATATATTCCAGGATTTTCCACACTGTGAAGATGCAACCTCGAACCACTCCGTCAGCCACCATCAGGCCAAGAAGTTTACTCAAAAGTCGCAAAATGTTTAGTTCAATGCAAATAATACAAACCAACAGGACAAGTGACGCAAAGCTGAACTCCTTCCTGTTAGTTCTCAGTCTTCTAAGCTGCTCAGCTGCTTCAGCAGCAGCTGCTGCGCCAATCCCGAGCGGGCGAGCGTGTCAGCCTGCAGGCATTTTTCGCCCTCGGCGCCCTGCATATGGTTGAAGCTCAGGCCTCTGGCCTGGATCAGCAGGCACACAGCGGTTTGCTGGGCCCGCCACTGTAGGACCGTGAGAGTGCCAGCGATAAGTACAGGAGAATTCAAGCACTTGGGACAGGGCAGGATCTCTTCATAGTGGACGCCGTGGAACGTCTCCTTGGTGAGACTGCTGAAGACGTCGTTAATCGTGAAAAGTACGTTCTCGGGCCTCGGTCCGAACACAGTCGCAATCGTTGATGTCTCTCGTCCATGGGGAGGACGGCGATGTGGACGATGAAAGGATGTGACGTCAGCAGATCTGGGGATAAATCTCTGGGTATACATACGAGTATATGACTAAGTCTAAAATGTCTCCATGGGAATCTTGTCCGGCTTCTCCAACTGCAACATTGGGTATTTATTTTGACAGGTAACTCTGGCTGTAATTCTAATTGCAGTAATAGAAAACAGTCTGGGTACTTGGGCACCCCGTGCGCGGTTGGCAGTGGAGGGGAGCTGGAAGTTTAGGTCATACCCAGATCTGACGGTGCATGGCTCACTGACCCACTCATTTCAGCCGAATTTACAACCAAATGAAGCTCTGTATTAAATATCACCATATTACTGATTCCCATATCAGTATCGTCAGAAGAGTGCTCTAATTAAATGTTGTCAGACGAATCCCTGCTGTAGAAATACTCGTAGATTGAGATAGAGAACCAAGTTCTGTCACTACATGTAGACCTGAATCAATATTTTAGGCACTGTCGCGAAGAGGGTTCTGAAAATAAACAACTCGAATACGACCTAGAAGCGTACTCAATACTTTTTTACGAGAATCGTATCAGCCTGCAGTAGTAAAGGTCCGATAAGACTGCCGACCATAGCAAAAAACTTTTCTAATAAAATCATAAAACCAACGCCAAAAAGTCCAGACTGTCTCAGGTAGCACTGCGTGTGCGCGTGGTCCCGCAATCTCTAACTACAACTGCTGAGCTGCTAATTTCTGAATCTCCGACCTGAGCACGCAAAACCCATGGCAGACCGCAACAGCGAAAGTCGCACCGACCTCGTGTTCGTGGAGGGGAAGCTGGGAGCAGCATACGGAGCAACCGATGGCGGCGGAGCGGAGATTAAGTTCAGGTTGGCCGCACAAATAGGGCATCAAGTTAAATGCATTACGAGGTCATAAAGCATGCATGAAGAATAAAAACAACCTTTCCAGGGACCAGTCCTCCAGAGCGCTCTACGAGGCCGAACCGAGAAGCGGCCTCTTGGGCGTGGCCGACCGCTTCGGCGCAAAGTTTTTCCCTCTCGGCTACTGGAGCGAGTTCCGCGAGATCGCCAAGCTGCACCTGCCCGCCTTCCTCACCTGCTTCTTCCAGTTCCTGCTGCAGACAATCAGCGTCATCATGTGCGGCCACCTGTCCAAGGAGCAGCTGGACGCTGTCGCTCTCGCCTGCACCCTCATCAACGTGGCCGCCCTGAGCATCGGTCTCGGACTGTCCACCGGCTGTGACACCTACTTTGCTCAGACCTTCGGCAGCCGACACAAGAAGCGAGTCGGACTGTACCTGCAGCGTAGCCTACTCGTCATGTACATGTTCCTGGTGCCCGTGTACTGCCTGCACCTGAACATCAAGCCAGTGCTGCTGCTACTGGGCCAGGACCCGATCATCAGCGACATGACCGCTCGCTACATCCTCATCTTCATGCCCGGCGTGTTTTTCGACTACACTTTCTTGGTGCTGGCGAGGTATCTGCAGACGCAGAACCGCGTCAACCCGCCGCTCGTGTGCGCAGTGATCGGCAATGTGTTCAACGCGGTGTCGCAGTACATCGCCATCTACGTGATGGGCTTCGAGTTCGAGGCCTCGGCGGTGTGTCAGGCCGCCTCGCTTTTCGTGATGTGCCTCTGCATCCTGGTGTACATCCGCGTGTTTCGCGTGTTCGAGGAGACTTGGGACGGCTGGAAGACCGAGGCTCTCTACGACATCGGCGGATTCATCAGGCTGGCGGTTCCGGGACTGCTGCTCGTATCGCTGGAGAACATCAGCTTTGAGGTTAGTGTATATTTTTTCAGTTGCAGTAAATTGGTCGGCACAAAGAAATTGCCACTGCATTTTATATTGCCATATTAGCGATGCTCTTGAAGACCAAAATTCAAGACCAAACCGTTTAAAACTTTTTTCTATACTGGACTCGCATTTGACTGCATGCACCTGCAGGTGGGAACATTCCTGGCGGGCAGTCTGAACGCAGTGCAGCTGGCAGCGCAGGCCATTCTATTCCAGAGCATCAGCCTGCTGTATATGGTGTGCATCGGCATGTCCATCGCGGTGAACATCCGTGTTGGTCAGCACCTGGGCGCTGGCAACATTGAGAAGGCCAAGCATACCTGCAAGGTGGCCGTGACAATGATTTTAGTGACATCAACTTTGATTTGCGTATTTTTCGCTACCTGCAGGGAGCAAGTGGCGAGCATCTTCACCAGCGATCCGGAAGTGAAGGCGGCAACTGTGGAGCTGCTGGCTGTGTACGCCCCGTACCCCTACTTTGATGGCCTGTCTGCCACCGCGGCCGGCGTCCTGAAGGGCAGCGGCCAGCAGCTGATCGGTGCCGCCGTCAACATCGTCGCCTACGACTTCATCTCGCTGCCGATCGGGATTCCGCTGAGTCTGCTCACCCCGCTGCAAATGAAGGGGTTCTGGATCGCAATGTTGCTCGGCATCGTGCTTCAGAGCATTGTATTCTGGCTTATCATCTGGCGGACCAACTGGGAGAAGCAAGCAGCCGCAGCGCTGTCCAGAGCGTCCGGTCAGCAGATCAAAAAGACGCCTAAGAGACGTCGTAAAAATTTGAGCAGAGAAGATCAAACGGAGCCGCTACTGGCCTCAGAAATTAAGCCCTCTCACGTCCGGTCGGCCTCGCGAGTGTACTCGACTCCGTACGAGAGTGAGGTGGAGCTGGACTTGGCTCAGCCTCCGAGTCTGCCGCCGCTGCGGCCTGTGCTGATCCGGCGGCTGGCGACGTGGCTGTGCCTGGCCGTCTGCTTGGCTGCTGCCATTGTGCTGCGGTTATTCCAAGGTGTGCTGGTTCCGCTTAGGTGGTTTGACCTGTGCCTGCCAGCTAGAAACGGCTCAGAGTCCCTGAAGCTTGAGTCCAATATAACTTTCTGTAGTTGAACTTTCAATAGTTTTTCCAAGAGCCCTTGAGCGAATACGCATCAGTGAGATGGTGACCCACTGACCACCAAGCATCAGGGAAATGGTGACCTAGACGCTAGATATTTATCGCTATGGGTGCTCATTTACTGACCCATGTTGCTATTCGTTAACAATACGTATATATTTTCAGCATACTTCAGTATTTAGCCAACTGATAGCAGCAAAGCTAGTTTTGCAACTAACTAAATTCAAATTTCTGAGTCGATTTTTGTGACTCATGACTCGAATTTCTTTTTTTCGTTACTTCATGAGTTTTTTAATCAGTTTGATGTATAAGTTAAGTTTCCATTTTGGTTGGTTTTTGCAAATTATGCAATGGGTTTTCACGTAATCAACAATGGAGCCTAATAACTTTATGACGTCATGGAAACTGCTATTTGCTCACGGCATGTCAGAAAATTTGAGGCTTAAAATTTTCCACTGTGATTTGATTGACAATCTGATCGGACAAGAGAGCGCAGCTTGTAAAATAACGATTAGAGTAAAAACCACGCACCCCTGATGGGCAGAGGTTAAAATGTACAGAGCCGCATGTACAAAGAGCACGTGACCAAATAGAAGGGATAAAATAACAAACACAAGCATGAAGGCACAACCTCACACGCAAACCTCACAAGGCAATCATTGACATTGTGGCGATTCTGCCGATTTACCCCAAAACAGTAAAAATTACCGAATCGTACCGAACCGAAATGTAACGATCCGAAACCTACCAAACCGAATCGTACCGAACCGGATCCTTCCTCTAATCGTACCGAACCGGATCCTACCTATAATCGTACCGAACCGGATCGTACTGAACCGAATCCTACCTCTAATCGTACCGAACCGGATCGTACTGAACCGAATCCTACCTCTAATCGTACCGAACCGGATCGTACTGAACCGAATCCTACCTCTAATCGTACCGAACCGAAACCTACCAAACCGAATCGTACCGAACCGAATCCTACCTCTAATCGTACCGAACCGGATCGTACTGAACCGAATCCTACCTCTAATCGTACTGAACCGAATCCTACCTCTAATCGTACCGAACTGGATCCTACCTCTAATCGTACCGAACCGATTCGTACCGAACCGAATCGTACCGAACCGAATCGTACCGAATCGAATCGTACTGAACTGAACCGAACCGTACCGAGCCGAATCGTAACGAACCGAATCGTACCGAACCGAATCGTACGGAATCGAATCGTACCGAACCGAATCGTACTGAGCCAAATCGTACCGAATCGAATCGTACCGAACCGAATCGTACTGAGCCAAATCGTACCGAATCGAATCGTACCGAACCGAATCGTACTGAACCAAATCTGACCGAACCGAATCGTATCAAACGGAATCGCATTACAACCGCACCGAATCGCCTATCGATTTACCCAAATATTTCTACGCTCGTACCCAAAACCACAACAACAGCTGTCTAAATTGGCAGTAATGCATTGTCACAGCATCTGGAATGGAAATTTCTAAACTGAAGTCCAGTGAGTCTGGTGATGATAATTGAAATCTTATGAGATGACCAAAGACCAAAGTCTAATAAAGAAGACGATAGTCGACAAGACTCTGTCAGAAGCCCTTCTTCATGCTCGTATTGGAAGAAAACTCGTGCCCACTTTTCCAGTGATTCCGGCCCTTCAAACAAATCATACCTCACTAATCTCTCTTTGCTTTATCTATTATTACAAAACATGTGCCTCTGCTTAATCTACAGGTGTGTCTATCTGTTTAAGCAACAGTGTATTTATATTAAAATAAACTTGACAGCTTTCAATAAGCAAGAACATGCTCTCCATCAAAAATACATTTAGTGAGATTTCGATATCTCCAAAGTGATGTAACCGCCCTTGTCGCCTGTCCGCTCCGTAGAGAGACGAACGCATGACTAGAGGGGGAAATGACCGTAGGCTGCCTATGACCGGGCAATGACCTGACGGACCTCCAGCACCAGACTGTCCCGCCCACATGATTGATAGCTTTGGTAGCGCTTTGTGACCAGAGGGCCAAGGACCCACATGGACCCCACCTGTAGCCAAGGTGCAATAGTTGGTCACTCGGTCATAGTATGACCGAGTGGCTGCCACCACTCTATGTGACCTGGCGCACCTGGATCTTTCTACCAGACCTCTCGAGGCTAGAGCCCCGCCTGGGATGGTTACCAGGAGATTTAGGCTAACAGGGGAGACACATGCAGCCGAGGGACTCTGCTTGGGGCATGATCGGGAACTCTGGGCTCAATCTGGAGGATTTCTTAGCAGGGGATCCTTTGTGGCTGTGAGCGAGGCTGACTTGCGACTTTGATTACTAAGAGTAGTATGAGGCGAACATGTACTGTCTATAGTTTAGATTGCTCAACTATAGTCCGCTCCGTAGAGAGACGAACGCATGACTAGAGGGGGAAATGACCGTAGGCTGCCTATGACCGGGCAATGACCTGACGGACCTCCAGCACCAGACTGTCCCGCCCACATGATTGATAGCTTTGGTAGCGCTTTGTGACCAGAGGGCCAAGGACCCACATGGACCCCACCTGTAGCCAAGGTGCAATAGTTGGTCACTCGGTCATAGTATGACCGAGTGGCTGCCACCACTCTATGTGACCTGGCGCACCTGGATCTTTCTACCAGACCTCTCGAGGCTAGAGCCCCGCCTGGGATGGTTACCAGGAGATTTAGGCTAACAGGGGAGACACATGCAGCCGAGGGACTCTGCTTGGGGCATGATCGGGAACTCTGGGCTCAATCTGGAGGATTTCTCAGCAGGGGATCCTTTGTGGCTGTGAGCGAGGCTGACTTGCGACTTTGATTACTAAGAGTAGTATGAGGCGAACATGTACTGTCTATAGTTTAGATTGCTCAGGGCGGAGGGACGCGTCAGCATGGGGTTGCAACCTTCCTACTGCCATTCTGTGCCAAGACTCGCTAATCCCTCTACTGCACGCACACACGGCCCCGCAGCACGCACTCACAGGCGAGCTTTGCACGGGGAGAGGCCATTAGCTTACCCAAACTTCCTTATGCTTAGCCACCCCGGGAGAAAGGCTTAGCAAGCCATGGGTGAAATGATGGTGAAAGAGTGAATAATGATGAGGTTAGTTAATAGTTAATAATTAGGGCCTTAGGCAAATAGTCAGGCAATTAGGCGGCTTCACTATTGAGTAAAATACAGCAAAAGTTACGTATCACAATTGGCTCAGCTCTCTAATTAAGCAATGGCAAATAGGCAAACCCCGGATAAGCAAGGCGATTAGAGCACAAACTAGTAATAGGAACTTACCGGCAGCTGCACAGAGAGAGAGAGGCGGAGTGACCGAGGGCGGCTGTAGGCTGCAGTCAGGCAGACAGTGAAGCGGCGATGCGCTGAAGCGACGAGGCGCTGATGTAGATCAGGCGATGCTGATGATGCTGGGCGGTATCAGACCGCTGGCTGATAGGCGAGCTCAATTGGGGAGCTGAAGATAACTTGGCGGTATCAGACCGCGGACCGGCAGAGGTTCGTCCTATAGACGAATAGGTCAGAGCTACGTCTGACAGCAAGTCCAAAGAAAGACGAGGAGCCCGAAGGTTGAGGATTCTCATGCCGAAAACCGCTTCCTTATATAGCCTTCCCAGCCGCCGCTCCAAGGTCGTTTCCATGACTCCCTCTCTCTGATTGGCTGCCGGCAGAATGACGTCAGAGTGAGTCATGATGAGAAGCATGAGAACGGCATAGCAACATGAGAAATGGGAGAATTGCGCAATCCGGAGGTGAGGTGGGGGATAATTGGCGCAGCGGGAGGTCGCAAAAGTGTTGCGCAAGCAAACATTGAGAACAATGGGGCTGGGGTCGAGAACAAAGGAATTGGAAAACGGGGATAATTGGGGAGAATTGAGAACAATAGAAAAGCAAACATTGGGGAAAAGGTGATAATTAGGTGCGAAAACGAGAACAATAGAAAGAGAAAATCGGAGAAAATGTGATAATTGGTGGGGGTAAAGAGAACAAAAGAATCAAAAACGAGAACAATAGAAGCGGAGGTGGGGTGGGTGTCGCATGAGAAATTTGGGGAGGAGAACAATGGCGTGAGAAAAGGTTGCGCAAGAGAGGGGGATGAGTCATCGATGAATCATCGAGGGGAAGGAGGGGTCACACGACTTGCGTCACCGTTTGGGAGTTCGAGAAGGAAAATAGGAATATAGGAGTATAGAAGGAATATAGTTCGAGAAGGAGTTTTTTAGGAAAATAGGGCAAAAGGGGCAAAAAGGGGGGGGACAGGAAGAGTGCATAGAGAATAGGGAGGCGCGCAGGGGAGATAAGGTAGAGGGGGAGGTACAAAGAGGGAGGGGGAGCTCCGGAAAGGCAAGTGTGGCGGCAGGGGAGACGGAGCCAAGGCAGCAGGGGGGTTGCAGCAGAGCGGGAGTCTCCAGGCCTGGTCGAAGACCTGGCCGAGTCTCAACAGCTCTGTGCAGGGGGTGCACGGCGATAGGAGGCACTTTCGAAAAAGTTCCGCTGCCCTATCCCGCGACCAGAGCGTGGTTACATCAAAAGCCTCTTTCGGGGCCCTTTGCCCACGTTGCAGTGAGTGCTACGCTCGCAAAATAGTTGCAGAAACGGCTGCGCACAAATTGTCAAACAGATTGCCCTAAAATACAACTTCTGGCGCCAGAATTCAAAGTGCGTAAAAATTTGATAGCAGCAAAGTTGTGCTTGGTCAGGAAAAACAAAAACCCTGGAAAAACTTTCAATATCACAGAGCTCAGATAGCAGATTTTCGCCCCAGTCTAGCAAGAGGCAGTAAAACCAAGCTAAACTGGGCAGGTGAATCTGTGATTGCGCTTATCTCCCAGTGCTTTTACTTGATAGCACTACTCGTAGTTTTTCTAGCCATTTGAAGCTTAGTCTCGCTTGATCAGTGCCGAAAGCATAGAGAAAGGCATAGAGAAAGCGAAAGGCGGCTATTCTCAGCGGTTTTATTGGCAGACAGCTGCTCATTCAGTAGCAAGCATGTCGCATAGCGGTGGCGCCCAACATCACGGGGCTGACCTGCCAGCTGGTGAGAAGCGGGGCAAGGACACCGCCGCGTACGGAGCACTTGATGGCGCCGTACTGGAGTTCAGGTGAGACTCGTACTCTGAAATTGGCTCAGTATCATGATGCAAAAATACTGAAAATCGGGCATGTAATTTGGGTTGCCGAGGAAATGCCGCTTTCCGTTTTGATTTTCCACACGAAATAATAATTCTGTGCTTGACTGTTTTCTCTACTTTCGCCGTACAGGCATAGCTTGAAGCAATCAAGAAACTGTCCGTCCCTCCGCACTGCAGGGACCAGTCCTCCAGAGCGCTCTACGAGGCCGAACCGAGAAGCGGCCTCTTGGGCGTGGCCGACCGCTTCGGCGCAAAGTTTTTCCCTCTCGGCTACTGGAGCGAGTTCCGCGAGATCGCCAAGCTGCACCTGCCCGCCTTCCTCACCTGCTTCTTCCAGTTCCTGCTGCAGACAATCAGCGTCATCATGTGCGGCCACCTGTCCAAGGAGCAGCTGGACGCTGTCGCTCTCGCCTGCACCCTCATCAACGTGGCCGCCCTGAGCATCGGTCTCGGACTGTCCACCGGCTGTGACACCTACTTTGCTCAGACCTTCGGCAGCCGACACAAGAAGCGAGTCGGACTGTACCTGCAGCGTAGCCTACTCGTCATGTACATGTTCCTGGTGCCCGTGTACTGCCTGCACCTGAACATCAAGCCAGTGCTGCTGCTACTGGGCCAGGACCCGATCATCAGCGACATGACCGCTCGCTACATCCTCATCTTCATGCCCGGTGTGTTTTTCGACTACACTTTCTTGGTGCTGGCGAGGTATCTGCAGACGCAGAACCGCGTCAACCCGCCGCTCGTGTGCGCAGTGATCGGCAATGTGTTCAACGCGGTGTCGCAGTACATCGCCATCTACGTGATGGGCTTCGAGTTCGAGGCCTCGGCGGTGTGTCAGGCCGCCTCGCTGTTCGTGATGTGCCTCTGCATCCTGGTGTACATCCGCGTGTTTCGCGTGTTCGAGGACACTTGGGACGGCTGGAAGACCGAGGCTCTCTACGACATCGGCGGGTTCATAAGGCTGGCGGTTCCGGGACTGCTGCTCGTATCGCTGGAGAACATCAGCTTTGAGGTAAGTACGAGTATAACTGGAACCTTTAAAGCAGCATGATCTTATCAGTGAATCTGAAAGAGTTTTCAGTTGTCATGTTTTTTTTACTTTTTTTGTGAAATTTGCAGATAGGAACCCTTGTGGCGGGCAACATCAGCCTCCTTCAGCTGGCGGCGCAGGCAATCGTGTTCCAGACCGCCTCTCTGCTGTACATGGTGTGACTCGGCATGTCCATCGCTGTAAACATTCGAGTCGGACAGCACCTTGGCGCTGGTAAGGTCGAGCAGGCCATCCACACCTGCAAGGTGGCCGTCACTATTATCATGGTCACCTCCACTGTGATCTGCGTGACCTACATGACCTGCAAGGACCCGATAGCTAGCATCTTCACCAGCGATCCGGAGGTGAAAGCCGCCACCACCGAGCTGATGACAATCTACGCTCCCTTCCCGTTTGTCGATGGCCTCTCCGCCACGGCGTCGGGCGTCCTGAAAGGCAGCGGGCGGCAGTTGATCGGGGCTGTCGTGAACATCATCGCCTATGACGTCATCGCTCTGCCCATTGGGTTGCCTCTAAGCCTGCTCACTGGGCTTGAGATGAAGGGATTCTGGATCGGCGTTCTGGTCGGAATCTCTATAGAGACGGTTGTTTTCTGGGGCATCATCTGGCGGACGAACTGGCAAAAGGAAGTCAGCAATGCGCGTGTTAGAGCGTCCGGCCAGCAGATGGGTTTGAAAGCTGGTCGTCATGGCAGCAGGACTCGGTCCGCAGTGGACGAAGATCAAACGGAGCCGCTACTGGCCTCCGGCAAACGCGGGCACGTCCGGTCGGCCTCGAAAGTGTACTCGACCCCGTACGAGAGTGAGGTGGAGCTGGACTTGACTCAGCCTCCGAGTCTGCCGCCGCTGCGGCCTGTGCTGATCCGGCGGCTGGCGACGTGGCTGTGCCTGGCCGTCTGCTTAATCGCGTCCATTGTGCTGCGAGCGTTTCAGGAGACGCTTTTCCCACTGAGGTGGTTCGAGCTGTGCCTGCCGGCCGGCAGCAACTCTACGTCCGTGTCAGGGACCAATTTCACCGTGTGCTCGTGAGAGTGTCGGGTCATCACGCGCCTCATGAATGAAATTTTCTGATGTTTATCGTATGTCACTCGGTGCTTGCATGGTAGCGGCTCGAATTTCATTGATGACTACGGATATATTTTCGACAATATATGGATTTAAAAGAACTTTAAAAAATAAATTTATAAGCTTCTCGTTCAGATACTTGCAGACATAAAGGAACCTAGCTCGCGCATGTGCATGTTTCAGCCCTATTGAACTTGCGAACGCGTTAAAATTATGAATTTGCTTTTACCAGGGACTTCTAAGGTAAATTATGGATTACCCATAGATTTCTATAGTAAATTTATATCGCCGAAGTCCCTGCTTTTATCTGCAGCTGGCAAGTGGTCGATAAATGCTTTCGAGACTTTGCAGTCAACTGAATTACACCTCTCTCAACTGGAGTGCAGTAGAAAAACAGCAGTCGTTGAAAATCATAATCCCAACTCGTAATACAATCCAGTGCTGAATCCTGCAATGGCAACTCATGCACTGTCTTAACACACAGCTTTAGCGGCAGATTTACCAGTCAGAACACGGTTTTCTCATTTATTGAGCTGAACATAAAAATGCAACAGACAAATACGATGCAATTTACATAAAATTTATGAAATGTGAAAAGGCACTGGATGACCCGTCAGCGAATGCTCAGTCTGGGACCTTGTGCAGCTGAAAAGCCTCGCCGTCCACCCGAAGCTTCAACCGCGGGCGGGCAACAACAGCGCCTGGTCGAGAGCGCACCGCAGCTGCTCCAACCGCCTGTCGATGTCGCCGATCTCCGCCTCATAGGGCGCCGGGCTGGGCGGCCCGCCGTTGCGAGCCCTGGCCGCCAACTGACTTGCTGACGGAGCTGGAGAGAGATTCGAAGGGCGCCGATGGCGGCGGCCTGGTCGCTCCGATGAAGGCTGTGGAAGCGTCTGAGTTGGCGGAAGAGGCGCCGTATTCTGGCGCTCCAGGGAACGCGCACGCCGGCGCATGGAGCCCAAGCGCAGCCCGGCTCTCTGGGCGGCCAGCGAAGCCTCCGCCTCCGCCAGCCGGCGCCGCGCCTCGCTCTCAGCGCGTCTCAGACTCGACACTTCGGCGCGGAGTCCGGCCAGTTCGGCGCTGGCGGCGCTCTCTCGTCGGCGCCGCTGATCAAGACTGGCGCGCGCTCGCCTCGCCGCAGCGCCAAGCTCGGCAGCTTCGCGCCGGAGAGCCGTCGCTTCGTCTGCATCAGCGGTCAGGCGTCGGTTTTCCTCTGCTAGACGGTGATTTTCCCGACGCAGCTGCGCCACCCGCGTCTGCAGCCGACGGAGGTCGGTGGCGCCGGCGCTGCCAGGCCGCTTCACGGCGCTCCGGGACTCGGGGGATGCCGTGGTGGCGGCAGCGTTCACTGGGTCCAGCGGGAGCGGGAAGTGCACCCGGTTAGAGCTGCGTGTGCGCGTCACGATGAGGAAGCGGCAAAGCTGCTGCGGTAACGGCGGGGCCGCTGCGTTGGTTGGACGAAAGTGGAAGTCAAAAACACGAGTAATGAAAAATTTTTGTATTTTCAAGAGTGGTGGAGCGCATCACAGACTCGGAGTTAAATTCTGCTGCTAGTGTTGTGTATTGCAAAGGCATGCAATGCGTAGGGATAGTTCGGGGACAGGGTTTCTAGAAACTTCCACAGCAGGACTTGTTTACGCGGGGGCGCTTCATAAGACCTAAATTTCACAACGCCTAAAGCACATGACTTCACATCACCTTAATTTCATAACGCCTAAATTTCACAACGCCTAAAATCAAAAATGCAGCCTCCTTCACAACGCCTAAATTTCACATCGCCTAAATTTCACAACGCCTAAAAATCTGCATGCTCTTTCATATCGCCTAAACTTCATATCGCCCAAATTTCACAACACCTAAAACTGAATGTGAAGGAGAGAAGCAAAGATTTTAGGCGTTGTGAAATTTAGGCGATATGAAATTTAGGCGTTGTGAAATTTAGGTCTTATGAAAGCGTCCCGTTTACGCATAGTTCCAGAAGATTCCTCTCCCGGTCTTTCTAGAACTTTCCTTCCCCGCGTGCATAAAATACGAGCCGCCCTCCTATTGGCCAAGCCCTCTTTTGGTGCCACTGGGCGCCCGGATAATTATCTGTCTTGTTTCTGCGTTCGTTAATTCAACAACAGAACAGTTAGTGCTTGAAGGCCCAAATTCAAGGCAAACTCCAAGACACGCCTGACGATTCGAAAGTCATGTGTACGTCGTATAAGCGCGTGCCTAAGTGTGCAGTATTGGCGCGCTTGTATGTGCTCAGGGGTCAGCGCAGTAGGCAAGCATGATGGCCTTCTCGCTGGCATCCTGGTCAAGCTCGCTTTAGTGCAACTAAAAGCCCCTGCTGAGAGAAGTCGGCAGCTCACCACCAGCTGATGCACCAGTCTTGGTTGCCCGCAGCAGCTGCAGCTGCTCCAAGGTGAGCAGGTCCAGCTGCCAGGAGGTTCCATCGCTGAGTCGAGCGGCTCCGCCTTCGGCTGCAGCACCAGCAGCGGCGCGGATTCCCGCCACGAACTCGGCGAAGGAGACGGTGCAGCCGCCCGCCTTTGCTGCCAGCTGGCTGACGTAGCTGTCGGTGAACGCGGCGGACCAGGCCTTGCCGCTGCCATCTGCGGCCACCACGAGGACGGTGGCGGCGATGCTGTCGGGCTGGCCGCCAGTGACGGTCAGGACAGCCGGCCCCCCGCTAGGGAAGGTCAGGCGAGAGGAGCTGCGCATCGCCTGCAAATTCGAGTTTAGGAATGAAAAGAATGAAGCACTTTGCCGTAAGTTTGTTATGGTTGTTTTTTGACTTGTATTGCTAAGCACTAACTTTTAATTTTGATTTGATATGAAAAAGTTATGCTAATTTTCTAGAACACGCAATAGGTTGTATTGATAGACTTCTAAATATGTCTGTCACATTAGAATGTGAAATCTACATTGAAGAAGGAAGTTTGATTATTCATACAGTCGCTAAGTACATTATTAGGTCAATAAATAAAATTATAAAGTTGTAAACCATAAACAAGGCTTATTTATGAGAAAGCTTTATAAAAGCTCTCTTGTATATATAATTTACAGTAATTTTACTTATTATATGTAGGTAATGTGATCAGTAATTACTTTAAAGTAAGTACTCTTACTGACAGTAACGATTAGGTAAAATGAATAATATGAGCAGTGAATAGTTGATGCATATGTAGTTTTATATAATTTTAAAAGAAAAAATGATGCTGTAGTTCAAAATGGAGACAATTTAGAATTTTTAGCCAACAACTAAAATTCAAGTTTTAACCGTGCAATCGTGCAGAAAAGAAAAGAATACGGCGATGCTGTCGAGCTTGCTGCTAACTTAAGTTTTAGTACACAAAACTTTCTTGAAACTATCATGTACATTTTAAGATTTTTTATCTTTTCTCGCCTTACCTTTGCACTAATGTTTTAAGCCTTGTGAAACAGGATAGCAATGTGATAAACACCGAAATTATTTAGATTTACACGCTTTAACATAAAAAATAAAGGTCATGTCACCAAGTGCAATATGGAGTCATCTATATAAGTATATTTTATTGGTCTTTATTTGATCCTGAAAATATGCATGAAGATAAAATAAACTGAAAAAATAGCGGACGCGAAAGATACGATAGATAACACTAAAGATTAAATACATTTGAAATTTATAAATTTAAAATTAGGGATTTAATGTCTAAGCCAAAAAATTCTTCCCTGCATCAAGTCTCACAAGCAAAGTGTTTCTTATAATTAGTGATGGTCCGTGCTGCTAACTTGAATTTTGTTTTGTATCTTCGCGGGCCCGGCCGCCGCACGATTCTTACAATAAATTTGCTAAATTAATAGATGCTTGCGAACGGTAGCAAAGCAAGAACTGTAAATAAGACATGTGTCTCGAAATATATTTTTTTGGCAGAGAATTTTCCGTGCTAAAGAGATTTAAATTTTGTAGAAGGTTATGATTTAGCATGCATATTTATTCCTTTTTTGTGTTGTGCTTGTGACAACATTACGAAGAAATAAATATTCATAGGGCTAGATTCTATTTCTATGTTTAAGACTCTATGCTAAGATTTTAGTTTTCATGGGGGGGATTGCTTAGATTTCATGGTTAATGGGGAGGAATCACCAAAAATCTGTGGCTCATGGTGGCATTGCTGTAAATTCGATGTTAAATGTAGAAAATTGATAAAATACTGTGTTTTAGGAGATTGCTGCGATATTAGTCTAATAGGGTAATTGTTAAAATCTTATGACTCATTGGGGGAAATACTACTATTTCAAGATTTGTATGTGAAACTTTTCAGATATCAAAGCTCATGAGGGGAATTGCTCAGGTACCAAGGTTTATGTATTGGGGATATTGCTAAAAATACTGTATTTTAGGAGAACAACTAAGATATCGTTTTTTTGCTTTAATCTTATTTGCTTTAAGCTTTTGCTTTGCTTTGCTTTAGATATCCTTAAGAAATTAACAACATAGACTATAAACTCTCCAAGTCTGTACATAGCCTAGTTTATTCAACATTTTTTTCTTTACTGCCTCCATAAGAGGGGGTGAAGTTTTCTAGTAACAGCTCTGGTTTTATATGCTTATTTTTGCTAATTCACTATAGATTTTAATTATTCATAGCATATCTTGAGCTAGTAAAAGTGTCTATACAAACTAATTTGAATAAATTTTCAATTTTATCAAAAAAGTTTCTTTTTGAGCCTGTTAACACTTGCAAACTCAATGGTGAAAAATAAAAACTTTTGAGTCTTGAATCATTTAGTTTAAGAGCACTATTTTTATTTAATTACATCCATAAAAAGGTCTATTTGGCTATTTAATTAATGATTGTAATAGATCCAATCAATAAGTTCTCACCTCCATCCTGCTTTTAAGGCATGAAGTTGCAGTTTTGGTTAGTGGTGTTTATCTCTCAGTGCTCCATTGGCAGGCTTGGGTTTAGTTCTGACCCTGATTTCTGCAGAGGTAAGTTGAAATCATTTTTGACAATCCTCTTTTTAAGCATTTGTACTACTGTAGATTAATCTTCTGTCTAAGTACCAGGTTTTGCTGCTTGCGAGAGAGGCCTACTAGTTTGCAATCATAACTTTTCTTACTGTCATTAACTGAAAATTCTCAGAGCAAATCGTCAACTGCATCGAGTGCGACACGTCAGTGGACCCAAACTGCCGCGACCCATTCGACATGACGCTGGTGAAGCAGGGCCTCATTCCGTCTGTGCGATGCCTGGGCGTCTGCAGCAAGTGGGTCTACAGCTCTGGGGGTGAGTATTGCGACACTGCTCCCTTGCGCACTAGGAGCGGGACAGTAGCAGGGGACAGGCGTTTCTTTGTCCTCATCTTAGTCTCATTTTGGATGACGTAACTCTCGGAACAGAGCTGTGCTAAAAGCTTCCAATTGTGAACATAAAAAAAGATTACTAACGCCTTCATCCACGAGGTGCTCTCGAAGATGCGATAAATAAAGAAAATGGAGGTCTCGTGTTAACTTCAGGCTCTCAAATGGATCTCAAGGTCACAACAGCGAGATTTTAGCATCGGTTTTTCCTGACTTACAACTTTCAAAATGCGCCCAATTTCGCATGCTAGCCTGCTCAGCTGCATGGTCCCCTTAAGTGTCGAGTGCTGAACTTTCACCTGATGGTCAACGGCAATATATGCATTAACAAAATACCTTATATAGAGACTTACTTATACTGCTTCTATTACATCTTTCTCCCAGTAGAATTATACATGGCGAAGCCCCTGTCGCCTACATAGCATATACGCCAGCTGACGCAGCTCAACTCACGCCGAGTCCCGCAGATACCAAGCGGATCCGGCGCACCTGCTCGAATAAGCTGGAGCTGAAGAAGGTGTCCCCCTATCTTGTCTGCATCGATGAATCGCGCGGCCGCGGCGGCAGCCTCTGCTTTTGCGACCGGCGCAACTGCAACGCGGCGGTGTGCTTCGCTTCACCCAGCGTCGCCCTGGCAGTCGGTGCCGCCGCTGCCACAGTCGCTGCACTTGCTGACACCCTGGGTAGGCTGCACTCGGACTGAGGCTCGCAGCTCGAATCGTGAATTGGTGATCGCCAGCAGGGTTTCACTAAAGTTTAGCGTGAGTTGGTGATCGCCAGCAGGGTTTCAATACAGTTTAGCGTGAATTGGTGATCGCCAGCAGTGTTTCACTACAGTTTAGCGTGAGTTTGTGATCGCCAGCAGGGTCTCACTACAGTTTAGCGTGAATTGGTGATCGCCTGCAGGGTTCAACTACAGTTTAGCGTGAGTTGGTGATCGCCAGCAGGGTTTCACTACAGTTTAGCGTGAGTTGGTGATCGCCAGCAGGGTTTCACTACAGTTTAGCGTGAATTGGTGATCGCCAGCAGGGTTCAACTACAGTTTAGCGTGAGTTGGTGATCGCCAGCAGGGTTTCACTACAGTTTAGCGTGAATTGGTGATCGCCAGGAGGGTTTCACTACAGTTTAGCGTGAATTGGTGATCGCCAGCAGGGTTTCAATACAGTTTAGCGTGAATTGGTGATCGCCATTAGGGTTTCACTACAGTTTAGTGTGAATTGGTGATCGCTACCATGGATTTATTGTTCACGTTGTCCCGTCCCGCTATTATTTACATGTTCTGTGTTTCCTTGCTTTTCGCTTCTACAATTCATTCTTAATCTCATCGAAAACGAAAAATTGCTGCCTATTTGAGTTTTTTGCTTTTTTTAGTCAGTTTCCGTCAGCGTTTTGCATTCGCTGCTTTAATCAGTTCCGCCGTACGGACCCGACGCGATTGTCTCTTGTTATACTGCAGTGCTTTTATCTGTCACTTTTCTGTCTGCGCGCCCAGAATCCAGGACCAAATTAGGCTACAATTGTCACGTGATGCACGGGTCCAGTTGGACAGCCTGTTGGCCTGCTGACAACCGGATTTTCTTTTTTCGTTTTTGTTTGTTTTGTTCATTGATGTTGTGGCAGCGTGTTTTTATCTTGCAATATTTTGTTTTACTTACTGGTCTTTCAGCCCCGCCCCTGCCCGCAGCAACCTGTTGAAACAGGTGGCTCCGCAATAATAGCTTGGAGTTCTCTGTCCTGCTTTTTTCTGTTGAGTCTGGACTTTTCTGACTGTAAATATATTTTTCTCGCAGTTTTGCCTTGAACTTTCTTGGCAAAGAAAAACTAAAGAAGGAAGTCAGTCTCCGTAACTTCTATTTAACTGTTTTAAAGTTGCTCAACAGGTGAGAGGCGCCTCCAGTGTATTTTTCTGCTCGGATGCAATTTATAACCTGAAAGCCCTGTAGGTTTATGGAGCAGTTTCCAGCAACAACGAAAAATATTTTTGCATCACAGGCCAAATCCTTAGATGCTTTGAGTAAAGTAATTAACTACTTGTAAGAAAGTACAAAAGAAAGCAGTCACCTGTGCAGAAGTGCAGCTGGGTATAGAGGTCTGCTTTAGTAGTTCAACACCAGTGAAAATGGCGCACTAGACACCTTATCTGCAAAAATATGCATCCATACTACAGCTCAGACAGGTACCGCGGTGAGTCATCTACAAGGTAACCATTGTTTTGCGATACGAGCGTACGTTCATAAAAAATCAACAGGAATCTATCAAACTAGTTTGTATCTGTCAGCTTATTTATTTCCAAATCCTCTCAAAAAGTCTCACAGAAGATCATAGAATGAGATGAGAGTGACGAATTTCACCGTGGCAACGTCTCAATCTGGGGCAGAGACTCGGCGCTTGGCCAAGTGACTTCGTTGGGTCAGTGCGGCGCTGGCACGGAGGTGTGAAAATATGAAGAATATCCCAGCGAATATCGTGGTTGCTCTGCAGTGAAGCGGTGCTCAGACTCCGTTGAAAGCATCGGCTCTGCTGTCGCCGCCGCTTTCGCAAAGCGCCGCAGCTTCTGCTTTGACGAGGCGGTCAGCCGCGCCCGCCTCCTGCAGGCCGAGCCGCCACTGGAGAAGCTCAAACTCGACGCCCGGCGTGAAGGACAGGTAGAGGGGCAGGCAGGGCCAGCGGGGGTCGAGACCGTGACACCAGGGCACCGGCTCGCGGACAACGGCGGTGCGCAGCAGCCCGCAACCGCTGGCGGGGCGCGACACGGCTGGCACAATCAGCTGCAGCAGTGGCCGCTCGGTGCCGTAGCGGAACAGAGCGGCCACCTGCTGGCAGGCGAGCTGGCCGGCGGAGAACAGCAGCAGGAAGTGCGACTGCAGGTCCAGCAGCTGCAGCAGGCGGCTCAGGCGGTGCCGCAGCGGCCCGTAGCGGCAGTCGGAGCCGCTGACGGCGCCAGGCGCAGACTGCCAGTAGCGCGTCACTCTGAAGTAGCCGGAGAACTTTCCGGCATCATCCAGCAGCTCCTCCACGGTGTTGAAGCAGCTCGGCAGGCTGCGGATGTTCAAGCAGGCGTCGCTCAGAGCGGTCAGGCGGTGCAGTTGCTCCAGCCGCTGGCAGCCGATGCGAACCAGCGTGGCAGCGCTGGGGCTGATGGCCACCGCGAGCTGCTCGCCAAGGCAGTTGCCATCGGGCGGGTCCAGGTAGGCCAGGCCTTCAACGGTGGAGTCTAACTGCAGCTCCGCCTGGGGCCGCAGCCGGGCCGACGGCACCTCGGCGGCTGGCGATGCAAGCGGCGGCAGCGACCAAAGCTGCAGGCGGCTCTCGGCGGCGCAGACGAGCCGGCGGTGCCCACAGGCACAAGGGTAGGCGAGCAGCGATCTCACGCTGTCGTCCAGCTCGAACATCGGCCAGGTGGCGCCGCGTGTGAGGCCCAGCAGCGGCAGCAGGAGGGAGCCGGAGCCCAGCCAGTCCGTGCGCAGCAGCAGCCCGTGCCGTCCCAGCCGCAGGGACACCGGCCTGGGGGGCGGGTCCGCCCCGCTGCCAAGAACAACTCGGATGCGGCAGACGCGGGCCCGATTGAGCTCGGGAGTGTACAGCAGCAGCCGGAGCTGCCCGTTACTGTAGTGCTGGAAAGGTTGGAATCCGGGAGTGGAATGGGCTGGAATCTGGGAGTGGAATGGGCTGGAATCCGAGGAGTGGAATGGGCTGGAATCCGGGAGTGAAATGGGCTGGAATCTGGGAATGGAATGGGCTGGAATCCGGGAGTGGAATGGGCTGGAATCCGGGAGTGGAATGGGCTGGAATCCGGGAGTGGAATGGGCTGGAATCTGGGAGTGGAATGGGCTGGAATCCGGGAGTGGAATGGGCTGGAATCCGGGATTGGAATGGGCTGGAATCCGGGAGTGGAATGGGCTGGAATCTTGGAGTGGAATGGGCTGAAATGCGGGAGTGGAATGGGCTGGAATCTGGGAGTGGAATGGGCTGGAATCTGGGAGTGGAATGGGCTGGAATGCGGGAATGGAATGGTTTGGAATCAAGGCAGAATCGGATGTGGCAGCGAGGCCTTCAGGCGACTCACCGCGCTGAGCAGCTTTTCGGCCCAGGCCATCCCTCCCTCAGCCGCAGCCTCTTCGTTGCTGACGTCTAGCCTGACAGCGGCGACCCTGCCGCAGGCTCCGGACAGCAGGGCCACGCGTTGCGCCAGAGACGCCGCGGGCTCCGCCTGCAGGCCGAGCCGGGCCGCGTGCAGTCGCCAGGCGCCGCTGGCGGAGACGGAGGCCCTCCAGCGATGGCTGACACCGCGGCAGGCCAGCAGGCTGCGCACGTCCAGCAGGCGGAGGATTCGCTCGCACAGTTCCTGTGGCAGGCAGCGGGGGCTGCAGGGATCTGACGATGGCCGCAGCGCAGAATCCTTGGGTTTTTCATCATCACTCTGCTGCTGCGGCATGGCCTGAGGTCAGTCAGTGATGTCAATGCAGATTGAAGACATGCAGACAAGAAATACTGCGCAATTCAGTGCTAAGCCTGCTTGGCATGAAGGAGTTGAGTGCTTAATGGCAGTTTTTGCTAAATGCAATGGCAATCGATACATCCATGTTTATTAATTGGTCAATATACTTTCTTAATTTCTATATGCACAGTTTTTATAACATAGCATTACTTTAATTGTTGTAAAAACATACTATAATAATAGAAGACAATCATAAGGAGTGCATCATTTTTGTCTAGGAAAGTGGGGTTTTGGCCTTAAATAGGCTCTACTTACTCTGAATTTAGAAACTCATTTTTATAGAAGTTTAATAAAATCTAATTAATAATAACAATTATGTAAGAAGTGATGCTAATTAAAATTCAAGTAAACATTTTCCTTACATAAGTCTTGTTTAATCTAAGTAATAGACAATAATACATTTTTGAGAAATAAAAATATTAACAAAGGATCATAGATTATAGATTCATATCATTTTAAAATGTATTGCTTAGTTTAGAATATATTCATGGTATAGGCCTATTAGATACTGAGCCACAGGAAAATTATACCAAACTATACCCCATATTTTGATATATAATCAGCCAACCTGAAAAACCACTAGTCTAGTACATATTTGCCCTTTTTGTGATTATGCCTATAGATAGTATATATTTAAGTCAAGATATTTAATGCCTTTAAGCACTTGCATGAAGATTTGAAAATGGGTCAATATACTTCTAATGGTGCAAGTTCAAAGAAAATCAGTTAGGCCATTTTTTCTCTAATTGATCATACCTACCAACAGACCATTTTAGTATATGGAAATACTTTTAAACACTTGCATAAAGATTTGAAAATAGGTCAATTTGAATATAATAAGATACCTACTTGATTACAAGCTAGATTGTTTTTTGTTAGAGTAGCCATATGGATTAAAATTATAATTTTATAAATATATTGAAACAATAAAAATTGATTGCTACCTATGGCCTATGCTTTTAAATTTTTATAATTTGAAAGTTTTTTATTCTCAAAATTTTTTTTCGTGGAGGCGTCAAATTTATACTCAAACTAAAGTACAGGTTTAGTTGTTGCCAAAAACAATTCTTTTTATTCTAAAATCCAGAATACATTATGTTTGAAGTGCAAAACTTAAACTAAGGTCCCATCATAGAATTTTCAAATTTATTATTAAGTAAGGTATTGCAAACAGAGCTGATTTTAAATGAAGTTGCACTGCAACTGCGTAGCTTTAATTTAGAGGACCTATAAATTTAACTAGCCAGCAACTACATATTTGATACTCTTGATTAGGTATTGATTAGGTAATTAGCCTTAGATCTGGCATTTATTCGACTAAGTCACTAAGCCTAAGCCAATGATCTTAGCCACATTTGAGCACATGCGATTGCGATGTACCATAACAAGATATAGCAGAGCCAGAGACAAGAATACAAGGCCTCTGTCTATGGCTGCTGAAGGGTCGCTCGTCCTTGACTTGCTCCAACTCGCTCGCTTGCTTGCTGTACAAACTGATTATTAACAGAATCGGTTTCATAGAAAGCATTCAATTTAAAAAGCAGACTGTTTATTCAAACAAATGCTTATCAAATTTAGATTACATCACATGTAAGCTTATTCATAGCATGAATGGAAAAAGCATGAAAATAAGTTTGATGTTGGCTTTAACCGACTTGTACGATTTCATATCAGCTTGAAGCAACCACATGCTGTCAAGTAGGCTTTTCATATTACCGATTCCAGAACAAGGACCACTGTATATATGGCCCTTGTTCCAGAACCAAAATCGGTTCGAAGCTTTTCAAATTGTCCGTTCCGTTTTCAGAATCGGTTCCAGAACCGTGATCCGATTCTGGAATTCCGCGGTTCGAGAAATTTTCTCGATGGCCGTTGTCGCATATTCTATGAAACAAAAAAACAAATTTGAAATAAAATTTCGCGATTTTAGATAAAATTGTTTTTATCTTTCATTTTTAGTATATAGGAAATTGAATAGAAAATTTTGACGCTTTTCATTTTTCCTACCAATTCTGATTCTGGAATCGGAACTATTCTGGTTCTGGAACCGATCTTCGTGAAAAGCCTAAAGGTTCACAATTGTTAAAGGCGTCAGAGGTTTCAGATCTCTCACACCTCTCAGGCTATGGAAAACTTAAGTAACTGCATGTGTACTGTATTTAAGACCTTACAGTTTAAAGTTTATAAACTTCTGCATGTTTCATGTACATTTAATTAAATACCAAAGAAGTACATGTAAGACACGTATAATATAACTCTAACTGCATGCAAGTATACTCGTACGTATATACAGATTAAATTCGTCCTAATGTCTCGTCATTGTGGAGCATGGCGGCCGGAGAGAGCAACTGACGTGTACAATGTAGTTATAAAGAATGCTCTAGAGAGGAAACAGACTACAAGACCTCATGCACGGAACAAGCGCATGCAGTTTACTGAAGGTCCTTAAGTCCCGCGAAAGGCGAACGCGGCAGGTCCTTATAAAACGTTATAAGACCAGACCGCCCTGCCTCTATGCACAATACATGTTCATATGCATCAGGAACAATTAACGGAGCTTACTTAACTTGTCCGTGGTACACATGCAGAGGAAACGTATCAGAGAAAACGATACACATTAACTATCATGTAATTATTACATATAACTGTTATGTGCTTGTACTCGAACTTACTTTTTTACGAACAAACGATGGCCTATGGCAGCTGAATTCGACGGCAGTATGGCGATCAGTTACGCTAGTACGGTGAGACTATTGTCATTTATTTATTCTAATATCTCAAACAGGCTTGTCGAATATTTTCTTAAGCAGCAATACAAGTATTACGAATTAACAGTCTTTGAGTGAGCAGAATCGAATTACGCATTATTCGATGCATCTGTTTTAGATGTCTATCGTCAGCACTACACTGCACTAGAAGGCTGCCTCTCTGAGTCGGCTCATGTACTCTTGCGACCACTGCATCAGCAGCTGCTCAGCGTAGTCCAGGCTCTTTTTAATGAGCTTGAGCACAGGCTTTATCTCCGCATCGGAATAGAGCACCTCTCGCATCTCCGGTGGCAGTTCCTGGGGGCAAAAAGTGATTTTTTTCGTATAATTTATGAGAGCAAAATCGTTCGCATGGTGCTTGTCGGAGGTAATTAGTATCGAGGTAATTACGAGGTTATCACCGAAAAACGTCTCGAGAAAGGAAACTTCAAGCAGCTCGAATCACAAGCGTTAGTGGAGCCTAATTGCGAAAGCATCTGCCAGATAAGGACAAAACGCATGAATTAAGTCAGGTGGGAGTGGGGTGGACTCACGGGCAGTGGAGCTTTGCTCATGTTGCCGCCCCGGTCAATGGTGCTGAGCTGGCCGACCAGCCGCCGGTAGATGTACATGAGGATGCTGGCGACCAGGCGGGTGTTTCGCTCCGCCTTTGGTGAGGTTTCATCCACCATGCCGTAGTGCTCCGTCTTCAGGTACAGCTGCGGGAGTGGGTGGCCAGGGGTTAAGCACCTTGACTTGCTGATCACACACACTACTGACATAACATTATGTAGCCTGCGTCAAACTTATTAGCTAATAAGCTCTGATCAGAGAAAGCGGTGTGCTCACAGTCTCCACGAGAGCCCGCGTGAGGAACATGCCGATGATGAGCATCTGGCCGTCAGCGTCTGAAATTTTGGACGTCCGGCCATCTTCGTCGAAGTCGAGCATTTTCTGTGGAGGGCATTGAAGCGTGTTGTGAAACAGCAGGTGCGTGAATTCCCACTTCTGCTATGCAAGCTACCCTCGATATCAAGACTTACCCTTTCCATGTCGTAGAAGTACCCCCTTGGATACAGATTGCCCGTGCGCATCATCTCGAAGATGCCGGACTTCCGGTGGGTGCCAAGAATACCGCTGGATGGCTGCGGATGTGTATACATTACGTATTTATTACAGAAATACAAATATTGCGGCGAGTTCAATGTTTGCTTTCAGAATGAATGCGGCACTCAATATTAGTGTGAAGTGTGCGTACAAGCTAAGGCCAATAAAACTTATAAAAAGGAAAGTTGACAGGATTGCTGTAAATTAATCATAAATATAACGATTTGAGAAAAGCGCCTTTTCTCCATAAGTTCTAAAATATTTAAGTTCTGTATGCCCTTCTGTATGCGTACCTTACCTACCAGCCCCCTGTTTGCGTTGAAGCTCTGCACCTTCCCCGGATCATGTCTGCATTCGCTGCCCAGGATCATGTCTGCGTTCCCTGCCCCGGATCATGTCTGCGTTCCCTCCCTGTTCCCTGCCCAGGATCATGTCTGCGTTCCCTGCCCCGGATCATGTCTGCGTTCCCTGCCCCGGATCATGTCTGCGTTCCCTGCCCCGGATCATGTCTGCATTCGCTGCCCAGGATCATGTCTGCGTTCCCTGCCCAGGATCATGTCTGCGTTCCCTGCCCCGGCTCTTGTCTGCGTTCCCTGCCCAGGATCATGTCTGCGTTCCCTGCCCCGGCTCTTGTCTGCGTTCCCTGCCCCGGATCATGTCTGCGTTCCCTGCCCCGGCTCTTGTCTGCGTTCCCTGCCCAGGATCATGTCTGCGATCCCTGCCCCGGCTCTTGTCTGCGATCCCTGCCCCGGATCATGTCTGGTTAGGAGGCACCAGTCACTTGAACATGGATCGATATTTAATAATTCAAACTAACTGTACGAAATAGATCGACTCAAGTTGAACACTATCAACCGGGCGAGCGAAAACTGGTCGGTTAGCACCGAAGCAGCGCAAAGCTGTAAGGACCGCGCAAGTGCGTCTTTGTCCTTGAGTTTCTTTGGGTCTAAATTAAGAATTCTGTCGCCAGGGCCTCCGCGGTTGCTGACTGTCAACTCCATCTGACAGTGAGACTGTTGGGTTGCCAGGCAGTGGGAAGCCGGTTGATCCGTCTCGGGATACAACAGGGTGAGAATGGGCATAGAGTCTGAGCACATGGGGATGCGAGCACAATGGCTTGTGTTTTAAAGTTGCTTAAGTGCCCACGCCTGCGACTCCCTGTCTAGCCCTTCGAAGAAATTTATCTATCCTTTTACGTAGCCAGAAAGAGAGGCCTCGGGGAGCGAGGAATTCAAGTGCAGGGGTAGAACCGTACCATTATGTCTGTGATCTGGAAGACCGTATTCTCGATGCAGTAGGACAGCTCCGTGGTGAGCGAGCGCTCGTCCTCGATGCTGAGCGTCTTTGGCGAGTTGAGCAGCTCGGTGAGCTCAGCAGCCTCGGCGCCCATGACGGTGGAGATGGTGATGTTGTACAACTGGCCATCTGGAGCCTTGTAGATTCTGTGCAGCGTCTCCAGGATTTCCTTCAGCTTCAGGTCGAACAGAAAATCGTTCGTCGGCCGAAATTTGTTCTGCGGAGGAGAGGACGGAGAAATAAGCAAAAGACTGTCGTAGAAGCTGCACTTTTAGCCTCCAACCTGTAGGATCAGTTCAAATTTCACAATCCATCATCAGTTTGATCGCATTTGCTCACCTCTCTCGTCCACCTGTCGAGTGTTGCAACGAAGAATGCTGCGTAGGCGAGCCACCTCAGCTTCTGCTGGTTGTCTGTAGGGTTGAGAGTGATGGAGACGGCGGTGAGACACTGCTGTGCAAGTATGCCAATTCGCTAGCTTAACAAAAACCTACCATTTCCTGGAAACGGGTACGGCCCGCTGCTCTTTTTCACCGCTTTGGCTGAAATGGGAGCGACGGAGCGGAAATGCTCGGCACGTTTTAACCAGCATCAGAAAACCAGATTGCTGTGGCTACTGACAAACTAGGAGCAGTTTGCACCTACCCTCTTCTGCCTTAGCAGCTGCCGCTGGAGTTCCAGGCTTAGACCGGTACTCAACTCTGCAAAGAGGCAGCAAATCAGTGTAGATTATAAAATTATAAACTTAAAACCAGTTTAGACTCACATCTGCTGCGGCTGCTGCTGCGGCGGCGGGTACGGCGGGAACATCGGCATGGGGATGTAGATCGGCATCGGCTGCGCCGGCTGCGGCGGGCTCGGAGCTGCTCTGTAGGAGGGAGAATCTCCCAGCGTCTGCTTCATCAGCATCTGGTTGAGTATCATATTGTGCACTTGCGAGTTCTGCATCATCATCATCTCCATCATCTCCGAGAAGCGATCTGCGGTGGCGGAGGCGATGGCGGACAATATAAAATGGTAATCGAGAGGTCAGCGTGGCAAATTCCTGACAGCTCTTTGCCTGCGCTCGGACACGATTTAAAGAAGGCAGAGGCACAGGTGAAACAGGGGAAAGCTTGACGCCTGCACAGCTAATCAATAATTGCATGCAGAATAGAAACGCATAATTGATAAGCAAATCTGTACAGTTGAGATGTAAATTGATGAAGACCGTTGCAGCATCTTGAAAAATTGAAATTTTGACACCCGACAGGCTCACCGCCGCGACGCTCCCGCGGACTCTGCGATCGCCGGGTCGCATGCCCGACGCTCGAATTTCTCGGCCTGTCGGCCAGCTTCTCGGCCAGCTGCCGCTCCCTCTCCATCTGGTTGCGCAGGTCGGTGTGGCGCAGTCTGGCCAGCTGGATCTCGGCATCCAGGTCGCCGATTTGGCCGCCGTCCGGGTCTCGGCCTGCCACCTCGCGGTACTTATTTCTGGCGGCCTTCTGCTTCTCCGAGGCCAGCTTCTGGAAGAAGCGAATACAACTTTTAAGTGAAAGAATGGACGCCATCTCAAATTATTCAGTTGTTTTGTTTCAAAGTGCACGAGGCGCTGCTGCTGACCCTGCAGCCCCCCCCAGCCAGTAGCAAGAACAGAAACGACTTATTAACACTTTTTCGACTGCCTACTGGCCATGCAGGGCTCCGGATTCGGTCAGCGGTGCGCCCTAGCGCTGAGGCACCCCTGTGATGGCAGTTCCCGTGTTAAGTCGCAATGACAGAGTATTGTGTTACTTCTCCCGCTGTCTCCCACTGCCAGTCCGTACAAATATCTGTTTGATTCAGAGTCTAAAAGCGCCGCGAACCTCTTGCAGCATCTTCAGACGAGCCTCGGACATTCGCCGGTCGACGTCACGAGAGCCGCTGCTTCGACGACTATCGATGCTGTCCCCGCTGCGGGAGCTGGCCATTGCACTGCTGCTGCGATCTCCGAATGGAGCAAATCAGCAAAGAAAAAGCTTTGCTCACTGTACAGTTGGTTGTAGGCTTTGAGGCAGACTGAGCTGCGTTGCAATTTTATCCACCCAAAAGGCAGCTTGGGGTTGAGCGCAAAGTGCCCGCCCGAGTATGAAATGGCCGCCTTGTGCTCACAGTGCTCTCACTGTACAGGTGCGAGTGCAGGCCTCTATAAATAGCAGGCTTTCAGTAGTGATGGGTCTGTACGGCCACTATGGCAACCGGGGGCACTGAGAATGAGATGAGAGAGAAGAGGGCAGAAGATGCTACACAAAAGCTGAGAACTCGCACTGAGACGGCTGTATTGACTGTGCGAAGCGGTGCGTTAAGTGCCAAAGCCGTTGAGTCGTTGAGTCAATGTCAATTGTGCTTAATTTAAGTCCAGAGCCTTATTGTAATTAAAAACTTTTGAGCCAAAATTTTCTGCAGAATTTCTTCAGCTTTAGGCGATCGATGTGCGAAAAAAATGAGCAGCTGCTCAAGTGAATATTCTTAGAGTCACAAGTGCTCATCATGCGGTTACAAGTAAACTTTGAGTACATTCTTAGTGATAGGAGCACGTGCTCCGAAAATTTAGGTCGGACAAATACATGACATTCTGTTTTCTCGCAAAAAAAAATCTTGATGACTAAAGAGTTCTCGATGTTGCGAAATTTCGACCTTGTGAAATAGTTCGCTCTTCGACGTTGTGAAGATTCGAGCTGGCAAAGCACCCCCTAGTAGTCTATGGCCAGAGCCAGTCAAATATATAGCACCATTGCTTAGCGAATTCACCTCAGCTCATAGTTTACAACCGAGCGAAGCATTGCAAAATTGTTCAATAATCCAGTCAGCAGCCATGGCGCACGCCGTCCTCAACAAGGACCCCTGGCGGTCGCCCCGTCTGGTGGTGTGGGACGTCAACGACACAATCGTGATGGGCAACATCGACGACGCTGTAGCGGGGCTGCTGCCCTCCGAACGACGACACGCGCTGAACGCCTCGCAGAAGAACCTCGGCTGGAGCGGCCCAACCTACATGACTCACGTGATGTCCACGCTGCAGGAGTACCGCATCGGCCGCTGGGCCGTGGAGAGCCTCATCCGGTCGCTGCCGCTGCACCGCCTCATGGTTGACGCGGTGCGGGAGATGTACCGGAGCGCGTGGTCCAGGTGATCATCTCCAACACCAATGTGGCCTTTCTGCACACCTTTCTGGAGCACTACGGCCTTTTGGACCACTTCGCGGTGATCTTCGCTAATGAGGCCAACTGGAAGAGCTCCAGCTGCGACAGCTCATTAGAGGTGATTCCGATGCACCCCTGCAGTGAAAAGGAACTGTCAATCTGTCAGCAGTGCAACTATCAGCAAACCGGAATCTGCTGCCGCACCGCGTTGCGAAACATCCTGCAGTACCTCCACCTGCTGGAGGCCCGCATCGCCCTGGTGCAGACCAGCTGGGGCCTTTGCGCCTCGCACTGCCTCAAGCCGACCTCTGACCTCATCCTCAGCCGCGTGGGCAACCGGACGACTCGGCAGCGCGCCGACCCAGCCGCCGGTGCAGAACACGCCGGAGAGGCGGACGCGACCATCGTGCCGCCCCAGGTGAAGTACCAGCACGGCGAGGACCTCATCAACATCCTGCGGCAGCCCGTCACCGAGGCTTCGCGAGCCAACACTGGTGAGTTGCAGGCAGCCTTGCGGGTAAAGTAGGGCTTGGATAGCTGAGCGAGCTCGCGGAGATGGCGAAGAGGGCTAGCAGCCAGTGAGACGTGATGGAAATGATGGAGTGGAGGGCTAGCAGCCAGTGAGACATGCGATGGAGATGGTGGAGCTGAGGGCTAGCAGCCAGTGAGACATGTGATGGAGATGGTGGAGCTGAGGCCTAGCAGCCAGTGAGACGTGATGGAAATGGAGTGGAGGGCTAGCAGCCAGTGAGACGTGCTGGAAATGGAGTGGAGGGCTAGCAGCCAGTGAGACGTGATGGAAATGGTGGAGTGGAGGGCTAGCAGCCAGTGAGACGTGATGGAAATGGTGGAGTAGAGGGCTAGCAGTCAGTGAGACGTGATGGAAATGGAGTGGAGGGCTAGCAGCCAGTGAGACGTGATGGAAATGGAGTGGAGGGCTAGCAGCCAGTGAGACGTGATGGAAATGGTGGAGCTGAGGGCTAGCAGCCAGTGAGACGTGATGGAAATGGTGGAGTAGAGGGCTAGCAGTCAGTGAGACATGTGATGGAGACGGCATGCTTCTAGCTGTTACAGAAATTGGTTCTCACTGTTGCAACCCAGCAATGAGTGCTCCGACGCCGTCAAGTTGCCATGCAGCCCACAACCGAATCCCGCAGGCTTGCTGCCCACAGAGCAGCGGGAACTGGAAAGCTTCCTGCAGAGCGCCACGCACTACTTTGACGATACTCGGATTTGCAACACAACGGATAAACGAATTTGCCGCAAGTATCCCCACTGAGTGCTGGGACAGCCATTTCGTAATGCTAATCTGTAATGTCTTTTATTAAATAAAATTATTAATGTGTTCCTAAGACGTTTTGATACATTCTTGATCCTTTTTTCGAAATTTCAAATCGTAGGTCTCGCATGTAATGCTGCTTATTAAATTCACCAAGACATGCAGTTTATGGTTGCTTGATCAGCCTATATTTCTTAATCAAATATTTAAGCAGGAATTTTCCTATGACCTGTGTCGTGATCTCAATAAAATTCTCGAACTCTGTTGCGGTCCAGTTTAGTAGCAGCAGAATTAGTTTAGAAACCCCTACTAGAAGAGACGGGTCCTTCTCCAAGTACCTGCTCAAACCATTAGTTGGTTATCTGATGTACTTTTTTTAAATCTCGCAATGCAACTATATTCAGACTACTGCCAGTAGAAACTGTCGCTTATATAACCTCTACGCACAGATACTAGAATTACTAAATAGGCCACTCAGCACATTTGCGTGTAAGCTACTTTCGGTTCAGTAGCAAGTTAAACAGATGCATTTTTATGTATTTTTCAAGCCAAGGCTCATTTATTGCCTCTTACCCTCAGCTGAAACCCCCTCCAACCGCGCCTTTCTACCCTACCCCCCCCCCGCGCACCCCAATTTTTATTGCCCTTATCGGAATTCCAGGCTAAAGCGGACATGTACATTTCAGTGGACTGGCTAATGTACATTACTTCTGAACCAATTAGAGCAAGTTGTTTACGCCTGCAAGCTTGGACAATTTATCAAAGTCATTTCAGCTGCCTTTATTTTTATAAAATAGCTTATGTATTCTTCTTTGCTACTGAGCTGAAAGTAACAAGCTGTTTTACTAAGTATATGTGCCTGAGTGGCTCATCTAGTTATTCTAGTATCTGTGACTCTACGCTTGGATTGAATAAAAGTAGCGAGAATGGCGGGACAAAAATAGCAATTAATCGGACTGGCTGCAACGGCAACCCACCGAGGACAAGAGGGACGCTCAGTTTAGGGAGCGCAGTTTATTCAGTTCAACATCCAGTTGAAAACGGACTCGGTCATTGGGCTTCTGCAGCCTGAATGACTGCGGTGAGGCTGCAGCTCAGTCGGACTAAAAACACATTAATCAGAGCTAAAAACAGTGAAGCATGCAGACGCGGTGGCAGGTTTCAGCTCAAGTTGCCATAGAAACCAAGCGAGCCAACGGGAGAGATGGGGTCGAATCCATGAAGTCGGGCAATGCAGGAGCAGATATTAATATAAAGGCCAGCAAGTAAACGCAGCAGGAATTACACGCTATAAAAATAAGTCAGACGCGCATGACGCGACTGCAGCGAATGGCCGAACTGCATCCGCAACTGCAGAGTACACGGGGGATGGTCATAAAAATACAGTGCTAAATTGTAATTCTCCCAGGTACAAAAAAGGTCAATGCAGTTAGTTTTTAACTATGTACACAGCAACTATGAACACGCGTATAGCCTGACAAAACAAACTGATAGCGAGTAATTAGTCTGTAGCACTGGCGATGCTGGCTGCCTCAGTCGCTGGAGGAGACCACCTGGCTGCGCCGGATCTCGTGCTTCTTGGCCCTGGCCAGCTTGTCCACGTAGGTGCTCACGAACTCCCGAGTCTTGTCCGGCTGCACGTCCTGCGCGTTGCTGCGCGAGATCTGCAAGATAAGTGAGTGAGTGAGTGAGTGGTGAGTGAGTGAGTGAGTGAGTGAGTGGAGTGAGTGAGTGAGTGAGTGAGTAGTGAGTGAGTGTGAGTGTGAGTGAGTAAGTGAGTGAGTGACGAGTGATGAGTGAGTGAGTGACTAAAGTGAAGTGAGTGAAGTGAGTGAGTGAATTACGGTGAGTGAGTGAGAGTCATAGTGAGATGAGTCGTAGAGTTGAGTTGAGTTCGATTAAGCTGGTCTTGAGTGGTTACGAGCGTAAGTGAGTGACAGTTTTTCGCAATGAGGAATGTTTAAATAAAATTCCGCCGCGTGAGCTGTTACTTTCAGTAACTGATCTCGGAATGAATTCATAAAGTAACCGAAACAGGAAGTGAGTGAGTGAATGAGTGAGTGAGAGTGAAATGGAAAACTCAGAGTCGCACCTTTGTGACGGCCTTGAGTGAGTAAGAATCTGAGTTTATAGTCGTTCTTGTCAATCTGCCTGGAGTGTACAGCGGCCGCAGCGTCAGCTTGACCTCGGCGGCGATTCGCTCCTGCCAGTCGGCCTTGTTGGCGAACTGGTCGCGCCGCGTCTTCGCTAGCAGCGCCGCCAGCTTCGGTCCGACGGGTCCGCCGCTGCCATGCGTCAGCGGCACCGCCGCGAGGCTGCCGGCCGCCTTGGAGCCGCCGCCGGGTTTGCCGCCAGCCGCGTGCCCTGTGGGTTGGCCGCTGCGCTTGGCCTGCATCTGCTCGGGCGTGGGCATCGGTGGCAGATTGAAGCGAACCGGCTCAGCTGGGGGCGGAGGCTGCGGGGCCTCCAGCTGGGGCATCGCCTGCTTCGGCGGGGACGGCTGCTGCTGCGGGGGAGGCGGCGGCGGTGGCGGCTGCTGCTTCTTGAGAATGTTGCTGAGAATGTTGGAAGCCGTTGAGGACAGCAGCTGCTGGATGTGCTGGATGGAGGAGTCCTGGCTCGCCGGCTGCTGTTGCTGCTGCTTGTCGGAGGCGCTGGAGGCCGCGGCGGAAGTGGTCGGCGTAGGGATGCCGGCCTGCATGGCAAGCGTGTCCATCAGGCTCGACGGGAACTGCGACGGCGGCGGCGGCGGTGGAGGACGTTGCTGCTGCTGAGACGAATGCGGCGGCGGGGCGGCGGCGGCGGGGGCGGCGGCGGCGGCCGTTGCTGCTGCTGAGACGAATGCGGCGGAGGGGGCGGCGGCGGGGCTGGTGGTGCGGCATGCCAGGAGGCGGGGTGGAGAAGCGGGACGGCATGCCCGGCAGGTGGTGCAGCGGCGGCGGCGGCTGGCCGGGCCGAAATGCGGCAAAGTTAGGAACGCCGAACTGCGAGTGCGGAGGCGGTGGCCGGGAGGGCGGCATCCCCGACTGCGACATCGGCGGCATGGGCGGCGGCGGGTTCTGGAAGCCGGCAACGGGCCCGGATTGCAGCAGCATCGGCGGCCGAACCCCGAACCCGAGAGCGCCGCTGAATCCGGGGGGCACTGAAGTCACCGGAGTCGGCGCAGTAGACGGTGCGGGGGCGGCTGCTGCTGAGTCCGCGGCGGACCTCGGGCCGCCATGTCGGCCTCCCGGAGAAGCTGGGCAGCGATTTCAGCGGACGGCTCGAGGCCGTTGTGGATGACACGGCCGCGGGACGCTTCTGGCGACCACCGTCTGTGGCGGCCGCTCCGCTCGTCCCGAACCGGCGTCCGCTCGCGATCGTCCGCCTGCGGCTGCTTGGCCGGCGTCCCCGAGCGGGACTTGGAGCGGGAATGCCGCCTGCGGCTGCGGCGGTGCCGGTCCCCGTCTCTGTCCCGATCTCTGATTTGGTCCCGGTCCGAGACCTGTCCTTGGACTTGTCCCGGGATCGATCCTCGCGGACGGCGGGACTCCGCGACCTCGGAGGCGACCTGTTGCGCCGCCGGCCGCTACTGCGATGCTTCGAGTGCGATCTGGAGTGCCGGCGATGCTGGTGGCGCCGATCTTTGGCGCTATCAGGCGCGCCGGCGTCGGCGCCGTTGTTTACAGCGGAGGCGTCGGCCTCCCCATCCGCATTGGAGGCTGTGGCGGTGCCATATTTTTCCTTGTCGTCAGCAGCATCCCGAGACGAGCGGCGCCGATCGCGCGAGCGCCTGCGCCGTTGTTGGCGGCGCCTGTCGGAGTCGCCTTCGGCGTCGGCGGCATCTCGGCGATCGCGCCGCCGACTGCCGCCGCGACTGCCCCTGGAGCGCGAGCGGGACCGACGATGGTGACGACTTCCGCTGCGGTGACGGCGCCGTTTGCGACTGTCGCCCCCGCCGCCGCCGCCTCCGTCGCTGGCGTTCGCGGCTCCCACAGCGTCTGGGTCGGCCGGCTTCTGCTCGCTTGGTTTTGCAGCGATGGCCGGGTCGGCCTGCGGCGATGCGCCATCGGGCTGGGGCTGCTGCTGGAGATCCGCCACTTCCTGCGCCAACTGGGACGCCTTCGCCGGCTCCCCAGCCTCCTCCGCCACTTCATCAGTGGGGTGACTGGGGCTGTAGTCAGAGGACTCGTTGGCCAGCAAGTGCAAATAAATTTTTGCATAAACTGTTAATGAAAGGTGTGGAGCATTTCAGATCTATTCAAAATTTACAGATTTAAAAGTCAGAAGCAGTCTTCTTATAAAACTTTTTTTGGCAGATGAAGATTTTTAATTGCAATTTTTCAAGCAATAAAAAACTTATTATTGCTACTCTTTTGAGATTTATTATCAATAATGAATACAATGGTGAATATAGGTGTTTGTCAATTAAGGCTCAAAGTGATGCTCATATGAAGCAAAAAATATTTTAGTTCATTAAAGTTCATAAGTAAGTTGTTACATTTGCATGATTATTATTGTAAACAAAGAGATTAATTAGGCACTTATATAGGTTATATTGTATTTGTAATGCTGTAATTTCTTACAAGACATACTTTTGTTCTTTCCTTGCATCTTTGGACTCTTTGGCATAGTTACTAGTGTTAAATATGAATTCTTTATTGGCAAAACAATTATCAATGTAACTTTTTTAAGTTGCTAATGCAAGAAAGCTCAATGGCAGTTTTATTAATGTTAATGAAAAATAGAGGTCCAGAAGACAGGATTGAAGTTATTAGGCAGGATGATAATTGGGATTTTTTTCTTAGGTTTGGGATTGGGATCAGGATTTGGGAATCAGGATCAGGTTTTTTAGTGTATCATAGTCCATAGGTCTATATTAAGTTATAGAGAAGAGATGTACAATTAGATATAGACAAAAATATTAGCTACGAGTATTAAAGTAGATAGGCATAGCTAGACCTACATAACAAATACAAGTTAAAACAAAATGCATTCAATTACTCACTAATTCTACAAATCTTGAATCAAAATACTTATTTTTGATTCCTAATAAATCAAATTTTTAAAGATTGAATTTTTTCCTTATTTTGTAATTAAGGATTTTTTTGGAATCTATTTAATTTTTTTGGTTTTTTTATTTTTGTTTGTTAAACCCACAATTTTTATTGGATTCTGAGAATTTTATATTTGTAGGGTTAGGATCTAAACTTGTGGGAAATTAATTTTCCTTGGATCCAAGACTTTTTAGATTAGGATCTTGTCTAATCTCTATTAAAAATCTTAATACTTATTAATGCTTACTAATAGGTTAATGTTTTTAATAGACTAGTGCCCAACACTGATTAGGCTATAAAAATACTATAAATTTTAAATAAGCAAAATATCTAAATTAAAGTGTTTTGGATTTTGATGTAGCT
>NIVC01002402.1:0-7500 GCA_002269645.1 Macrostomum lignano
TTAATGGAAAACAATTAAAAAAAGCACATTTTCTTAAACACCAATTCTTCTTAACTTTTAAAAATCACCTTATTCATGTAAAATTGTCACGGACAATGATATTTGCTATGAATCTATTTTTTTCTAAAATTAACAAATATACAACAAAATATAACTTTCACAAAGATAACAGACATTACCCCTAAATAGAAAATATTCCCAAGACAGCAAGCATCCCTCCAGATAGCAAGCACCCCCTCCAAAAGTAAGCAACCGCAGATAGCAAGCATCCCCTAATACTCGTAGCAAGCATCCACCCAGATAGCGAGCATCCTGCAGACAGCAAGCATTTCCCAAATATTGTAGAAGCATCCAGCTAGATAGCAAGCATCCCCCAAATATTGTAGAAGCATCCACCCAGACAGCAAGCATCTCCAGATAGCAAGCATCCACCAGACAGCAAGCATCCTGCAGATACCAAGCACCACCCAAATATTGCAGAAGCATCAACCCAGTTAGTAAGAATCCATAAAAAGCAAACATCCCTAGATAGAAAGAATCCCATACATATAGCCAAGCTTATCAAGCGCAGTAATCCTTTGTTTGCCAAGCGCAGTAATCATTGCGTTTATCAAGTGCAGTAATCCTTGGCTTATCAAGTGAAGTAAGTTCTGGTCTATCAAGTGCAGTAATCCTTGGTTTATCAAGTGCAGTAAGTCTTGGTTTATCAAGTGCAGTAAGTCTTGGTTTATCAAGTGCAGAAATCCTTGTTTATCAAGTGCAGAAATCCTTGGTTTATAAAGTGCCGTAAGTCTTGGTTTATCCAATGCAGTAGTCTTGGTTTATCAAGTGCAATAATCCTTGGTTAATCAAGTGCAGTAATCCTTGGTTTATGAAGTGCAGTAATCCTTGGTTTATCAAGTGCAGTAATCCTTGGTTTATCAAGTGCAGAAATCCTTGGCTTATCAAGTGCAGTAATCCTTGGTTTATCAAGTGCAGTAACCCTTTGTTTATCAAGCGCAGTAGTCCTTGGTTTATCAAGTGCAGTAATCCTTGGCTTATCGAGTGCAATAATCCTTGCTTATCAAGTGCAATAATCCTTGGTTTATCAAGTGCAATAATCCTTGGTTTATCAAGCGCAGTAATCTTTGGCTTATCAAGTGCAATAATCCTTGGTTTATCAAGTGCAGTAATCCTTCGCCTATCAAGTGCAATAATCCTTGGTTTATCAAGCGCAGTAATCCTTGGCTTATCGAGTGCAATAATCCTTGGCTTAGCAAGTGCAATAATCCTTGGTTTATCGAGTGCAGTAATCCTTGGCTTATCAAGTGCAGTAATCCTTGGTTTATCAAGTGCAGTAATCCTTGGTTTATCAAGTGCAGTAAGTCTTGGTTAATCTAGTGCAGTAATCCTTGGTTTATCAAGTGCAGTAACCCTTTGTTTATCAAGCGCAGTAGTCCTTGGTTTATCAAGTGCAGTAATCCTTGGCTTATCGAGTGCAATAATCCTTGGCTTATCAAGTGCAATAATCCTTGGTTTATCAAGTGCAATAATCCTTGGTTTATCAAGCGCAGTAATCTTTCGCTTATCGAGTGCAATAATCCTTGGCTTATCAAGTGCAATAATCCTTGGTTTATCAAGTGCAATAATCCTTGGTTTATCAAGCGCAGTAATCTTTGGCTTATCAAGTGCAATAATCCTTGGTTTATCAAGTGCAGTAATCCTTGGCCTATCAAGTGCAATAATCCTTGGTTTATCAAGCGCAGTAATCCTTGGCTTATCGAGTGCAATAATCCTTGGCTTAGCAAGTGCAATAATCCTTGGTTTATCAAGTGCAGTAATCCTTGGCCTATCAAGTGCAATAATCCTTGGCTTAGCAAGTGCAATAATCCTTGGTTTATCAAGTGCAGTAATCCTTGGCCTATCAAGTGCAATAATCCTTGGTTTATCAAGCGCAGTAATCCTTGGCTTATCGAGTGCAGTAATCCTTGGCCTTATCAAGTGCAATAATCCTTGGTTTATCAAGCGCAGTAATCCTTGGTTTATCAAGTACAATAATCCTTGGCTTATCAAGTGCAATAATTCTTGGTTTATCAAGTGCAGTAATCCTTGGCCTATCAAGTGCAATAATCCTTGGTTTATCAAGCGCAGTAATCCTTGGCTTATCGAGTGCAATAATCCTTGGCTTATCGAGTGCAATAATCCTTGGCTTATCGAGTGCAATAATCCTTGGCTTATCCAGTGCAATAATCCTTGGTTTATCAAGTACAATAATCCTTGGTTTATCAAGTACAATAATCCTTGGTTTATCAAGCGCAGTAATCCTTGGCTTATCGAGTGCAATAATCCTTGGCTTATCGAGTGCAATAATCCTTGGCTTATCCAGTGCAATAATCCTTGGCTTATCCAGTGCAATAATCCTTGGTTTATCAAGTACAATAATCCTTGGCTTCTAATCCATAATCCAGGTCTTTTTAATTAGTTTTTTTAATAAAAGCTTTCAATAAAAAATTTATGCTACTTTTATTCTTTTATACACTACTAAGATTCGAACCCAGTGTAGAGTGTTCTACCTTTCGTAAAAAAAGACATAAAAGTGTTAACGTACTACTCACACATTTTATTCAGTAGTAAGTTGAAGAGCATGAATAAAGGTAGGCTTTGAATTATAAGTATATTCTGACTAACCAATAGAAAAAGAGAGACCTTGAGCATGCTAAATTTAGAAATCACCCAATCACGTGTAACCTGTACGGGTCGAACGCAAACCCCAGGAGAGATGCATCATTCAACCGTACGCACGTGACCCAATCAAATGTAACTAAAAATAACTCGAATGCGATGACCAATCACGCGCTTTTACACTGAACCAATGGAGTAACTTTCTACCCTGCCAAGTTTGACAGCAACCAAACCGTGACCTTTTTGACAGCTGAAGAGTTGGACCCACGTGATCTCATGGGGGTCCATTTGCCTATAAATACAAGTGGTCCGGAACGGACCCGGAGCCACAAAATCTCTGAGAGAGAAAGCTCCGAAGAGGAAGCTCTGCAGCAGACTTCCTGAAGCAACTCGAAGACGTGGTCGAGTTCTTGCGGTGAGCCTTACTCATTTGCGCCTGTTGGCTGAGACGTCTCGCTCAAGTCCAAGAGTGACTTGAGTTTATTGTGAGTCGGTTGAAGACTCCTGAGTCTGGTTAGACTCTACTGGTTGCAGTCTCCAGAAGGACTGCCCCTGATAGATCTTAGAAGACTATCAGTGGTTTCCGGAGCTATACCTAGAGTGCATAGAGGCACTACTAGAAGGAGTAGGCTTATACTAAACCGCAGTTTGGCGCAGGGTACCCATTGTTGATTTGGAAGCATCCCATTGGTCCGCACTACAGATACCGGCCGGAAACGACTTCAGTGGAAGTAAAGGAACGCGGACCTGGTGACGAACATCGACGTCTAGCGAAGTTCGAGAGTCAAAGGAAATCCGAGAACTACAGAACAAGGAAGAGCTCTCCGAGACAGGACTCAAGGTAATATATACCTTCATTTGATTACTGGGTTGCCTAGCTATAGAGCTAGAAGTGATTGTTCTTCGATTACCGAAAGTCGGGTAATAAGGAACACATCACCAGGTTGCTGCATTAGCAGTCCAGTGTGTTCACATCTAGGCTAGCTCTCATTGAAATTGTAAATGAATTTGTAGCACTTATAATTCAACACTCACACCAAGTCAATAGAGTAAAAGTTACACGAGGCAGTTATGACATAATCAATTTCTTAGGCAAGTCAGTACCAGTGTCTATTAAAGTTAGCAATATGGTTACGCAAGATAAATCAAGTATTGTGCTATGCTTCCACACTGCGTTTTCGATACTGTGACGTAATTCAATTCAGTGTCAAAATTCAGCCAGTACAGAGACGATAAATAAAAGCCTATTGTTATGATGCAATCTATTTCAGAATCAGAATTCAACCAGTCAGTTTTTTCTCTAGCATTCTTACAATGCATTTCAAGTCGAAAGAGCTGCTTGACCTTTGCAAAAAAGCATGTTTTTCGAATATTTAATCCCTTTAGCATCGAGCAATTTCTTAGCCAAGATGCATGTACCGTCACGGGCAAATTTCTGATCGAACAGTGCAAGTTCGAAGAAAATCGGTCCAGCCATTCAGGAGAAAATCGATTTAGGGTTTAGTATATTTAAGATTAGCTAGTGGCCGTATGCTGTTGACTTTTTATAGCTAGAATTGCGTCTAACATGTATGTCTGTTGGTTTGGGGACAAAGTAGGAAAACACGTCTCCAAACTATAACACGAGCAGGGGCGTCGCCATGGATTTTATGGTGGGGGGGAACAAAGCCGAGAATTCTACTGTAGATGTACATGACTAAATTCCTACATGTACATTATTTCTGAATTGGTGTTGTCATCGGTCATTTTAGCGCTGCAGGCACTCATTTTAGCGCCGCAGGTACTTATTTTGGCGCCGCAGGCACTCATTTAGACGCCGCAGGTACTCATTTAGGCGCCGCAGGCACTCATTTACGCGCCGCATGCACTCGTTTAGGCGCCGCAGGCACTATTTTAGCGCCGCAGGCACTCATTTTTGCGCCGCAGGTACTTATTTTGGCGCCGCAGGCACTCATTTTGGCGCCGCAGACACTCATTTAGGCGCCGCAGGCACTCATTTAGGCACCGCTGGCACTCATTTAGGCGCCGCAGGCACTCATTTAGGCGCCGCAGGCACTCATTTTGACGCCGCGAGCACTATTAGTTTGGTGCTGCATGCACTCGGAATCTCGGCTTGGCTCTGCTCGTGCAATTAACGGTCTTGAGAGCCAAACCCCCCAAGGCGCAGTGAAGTGTACATGCCTAACGATAAAATAAATTTAGGGCCGCTGTACACTCCTGTGTGAGTGTGTGCCTGCGTACGTATCCGCGCGCTTGTGTGCCTGCTCAGGGGAGTCGGCGGAATGGGCAGTAATGCCTCTCGCCGGTTGTGTGCCTATGTCGCTTAAAGTGCGCCAGGGTGCACACAACCCCCCTGCCTCTAATAAAAAAACGGGTCAACAAGGTGGGGTGGGGGGGACAAAGCATTGTCATGTCCCCCCTATAGCTTTTACTGTGGGGACATGCCCCTCTGTCCCCCCCGGTAGCGACGCCCCTAAACACGAGGCTGAGTCTGAGTCTAGGAGGCGCCAGGAGTCCTGCGTGTGCACGAGAAGTGCCGTCAGTGCTGGCTTTGAGACAATGTCGAAGAATGCGTCGCACCAGCTAAGGAACCCTGGCCTCTGTTGTCAGCAGTAACTATTGTACCTTCGTTCCTGTTCACTAATAATATCAACACAATCATACTTTTCAATTTTTTATTTGCTAAGCGTTTGTACCAATTTATGTAGCTCAAAGTTTATTACAAAGCATCTTGGATATATTTGAGCGAAGCAAACATGCAATAAGGTCATTCTACGAGCGTACGTTAGAAGCAAAGTGGCTCTTCATCCGAAACCATGATTGTGTCAGCGTTTTTTGCTAGTTTGTGATTGTGCGCGGATACTTTGAAAAAATAAAAAGGGAACATCGATTGGGTTCTTTTACAAGGTTTGCGATTTTGTTTGCAGTTCTGAAACATTAAAAAACAATACTACCGTGTATTGTCTGTCTGTCTGTCTTAGTGTCTGTCGGTCTTAGTGTCTGTCTGTCTTAGTGTCTGTTGGTCTTAGTGTCTGTTGGTCTTAGTGTCTGTCTGTCTTAGTGTCTGTTGGTCTTAGTGTCTGTCTGTCTTAGTGTCTGTCTGTCTGTCTGTCTGTCTGTCTTAGTGTCTTAGTGTCTGTCTGTCTTAGTGTCTGTCTGTCTTAGTGTCTGTCTGTCTTAGTGTCTATCTTTCTTAGTGTCTGTTGGTCTTAGTGTCTGTCTTAGTGTCTGTCTGTCTGTCTGTCTGTCTCAAGCAAAAGCAAGCAGATCATCTAGCAGTCGTAGGTGCACAGAAACTCTTGAAGAAATGCGTAAACAAGGAAGCCGATGTAGAACAGAAAAAAAGAGATCCCAATGGCCTTGCCCAGCTTGAACCTGGCTATGGCGATCACGCTGAAGCACATCACCAGCAGGATGATCAGAATGATGCCGAATTTCACGTGAGGAATCATCCTCATGGCTCCCTGGCAGTAGTATTGCTGCAATATGCCAGGTAGAAGGTGCTGAGTGATAGATTTTAAGTGCTAGGGTCGTACATGCGTTTGTCTTTTTTGAAATGGATAACCCCTAGCCTCAGACCATGCGCCCCAGTCTTAATATGGACACTCCAGTAATAATTTAGACACCTCAGTTTTAATATGGACACTATAGTCTTAATATGGACATCCTCGTCTTAATACAGACACCCAGCCTTAATACAGACACCCCAGTCTGAATGTGGACAGTCTAGTCTTAATATGGACACTCCAGTCTTAATATATGGACACCCAGTCTTACTTTGGACATCTCAGTTCTATTACGGACACCCCAGACTTAATACGGACACCCCAGTCTTAATATAAACACTTTAGTCTTAGTATGGACACTCCACATCTTAACATGGACACCCAGACTTAATGTGGACACCCTAGTGTTAATGTGGACACCCCAGTCTTGGACTATGGACATCCCAATGTTAATGTGGACACCCCAGTCTTAATATGGACACCTCAGACTAAATATGGACACCCCAGACTTAATATGGACATCCTAGTCTTAATATGGACACCTCAGTCTTAGTATGGACACTCCAGTCTTAACATGGACACCTCAGTCTTAACATGGACACCTCTGACTTAATGTGGACACCCCATTGTTAATATGGACACCCCAGTCTTGGACTATGGACATCCCAATGTTAATGTGGACACCCCAGTCTTAATATTGACACTCCATCTCATGTCCTGCTCATTCCGCTGACCCCCCTTGAGCACGCATGAATTTTACTATTTCAAACTGCTCACCCGCTCTTTATCGCTGAACATGTCAATCGGTTCCATTCTGTTGATGCACAGCTTAATAAAGAATGGCAGCCCGAGGCCCAAGTTAATGTCGAAGACATTCGAACCGATGGCGTTGGAGACGGCCATGTCGCCGCTGCCGTCCTTGGCGACAATGATGGAGCTGAGCAGATCCTGCATGAATAAAAATATTCTGTTTACTGTGACTGTGCTACCCCTTCATTACTGACGCTTCAGTGAGTGTGCTACCCCTTCATTACCGATGCTTCAGCGAGTGTGCTACCCCTTCGTTACCGATGCTTCAGTGACTGTGCTACCCCTTCATTACCGATGCTTCAGTGAGTGTGCTACCCCTTCGTTACCGATGCTTCAGCGAGTGTGCTACCCCTTCATTACCGATGCTTCAGTGAGTGTGCTACCCCTTCATTACCGATGCTTCAGTGACTGTGCTACCCCTTCATTACCGATGCTTCAGTGACTGTGCTACCCCTTCATTACCGATGCTTCAGTGAGTGTGCTACCCCTTCGTTACCGATGCTTCAGCGAGTGTGCTACCCCT
>NIVC01002402.1:12500-29837 GCA_002269645.1 Macrostomum lignano
GACACTCCCAGCACAGTGACACTCCCAGCACAGTGACACTCCCAGCACAGTGACACTCCCAGCACAGTGACACTCCCAACATAGTGACACTCCCAACATAGTGACACTCCCAGTGACACTCCCAACACAGTGACACTCCCAGCACAGTGACACTCCCAGCACAGTGACACTCCCAGTGACACTCCCAACACAGTGACACTCCCAACACAGTGACACTCTCAGTGACACTCCCAACACAGTGACACTCCCAGCACAGTGACACTCCCAGTGACACTCCCAGTGACACTCCCAGTGACACTCCCAGTGACACTCCCAGTGACACTCCCAACACAGTGACACTCCCAGCACAGTGACACTCCCAGTGACACTCCCAGTGACACTCCCAGTGACACTCCCAGTGACACTCCCAGTGACACTCCCAGTGACACTCCCAACACAGTGCCACTCCCAACACAGTGACATTCCAGTGACACTCCCAGTGACACTCCCAGTGACACTCCCAGTGACACTCCCAGTGACACTCCCAGTGACACTCCCAACACAGTGACACTCCCAGCACAGTGACACTCCCAGCACAGTGACACTCCCAGCACAGTGACACTCCCAACACAGTGACACTCCCAGCACAGTGACACTCCCAGCACAGTGACACTCCCAGCACAGTGACACTCCCAACACAGTGACACTCCCAGTGACACTCCCAGCACAGTGACACTCCCAGCACAGTGACACTCCCAGCACAGTGACACTCCCAACACAGTGACACTCCCAGTGACACTCCCAGCACAGTGACACTCCCAGCACAGTGACACTCCCAGCACAGTGACACTCCCAGCACAGTGACACTCCCAGCACAGTGACACTCCCAGCACAGTGACACTCCCAGCACAGTGACACTCCCAGCACAGTGACACTCCCAGCACAGTGACACTCCCAGTGACACTCCCAGCACAGTGACACTCCCAGTGACACTCCCAGTGACACTCCCAGCACAGTGACACTCCCAGCACAGTGACACTCCCAGCACAGTGACACTCCCAGTGACACTCACAGCACAGTGACACTCCCAGCACAGTGACACTCCCAACACAGTGACACTCCCAGCACAGTGACACTCCCAGTGACACTCCCAGCACAGTGACACTCCCAGCACAGTGACACTCCCAGCACAGTGACACTCCCAGCACAGTGACACTCCCAGTGACACTCACAGCACAGTGACACTCCCAGCACAGTGACACTCCCAACACAGTGACACTCCCAGCACAGTGACACTCCCAGTGACACTCCCAGCACAGTGACACTCCCAGCACAGTGACACTCCCAGCACAGTGACACTCCCAGCACAGTGACACTCCCAGTGACACTCCCAGTGACACTCCCAGTGACACTCACAGCACAGTGACACTCCCAGCACAGTGACACTCCCAACATAGTGACACTCCCAACATAGTGACACTCCCAACATAGTGACACTCCCAGTGACACTCCCAACACAGTGACACTCCCAACACAGTGACACTCCCAGCACACGGACACGGTCAGCTCACCCAGCGATGGTGCCAACGCCAGCGTCGGAGTCAAATGAAACGGCAGCCAGGGAGCTAAACAGCTCCGGGGCCGACGATCCGGCAGCCATGAAGGTGGCGCCGGCGACGTCTTCCGACAGGTTGAGCTTCTCTGAGATCACCTCCAGCGAAGGTACGAAAAAGTCGTCGCAAACGATTGCCATGGCTGGAATTCAACGATTGAGAAAAACTGCGTGAAGCTCTGAAGCTTAGATTAAGATCGACAGCGCTATGAATATAATATCCTCACTGAGAATGAATATTCTCAGTAGCATCTTACTCACCTATGAAAGTTATAATGGTGACAAACACATACAGCACAATCCAACCACCCAAGGCATTTGTTGACTTTTCAAAATCGCAAGTCTCCCAAGCGATGTGACCTTTGTGCGACGCGTTGACTATCTCGCAATTGTAGTTGTAGTAGATGCTCGTGTTCACTGTGGTTGCCAGCAGGCGGCGGCTGCTCAACAAAGATTCTGTTGGAAAGTTCAGTGCAAACAGTCAGATCGATTGATTGCAGGGCCAGACTGAACTGCACTGGATTAATGTAAACTGGATTCTTAATTGTCGTTCGATGAATTACCAGAATTCTTTGTGTCTTTTTAAGCAAATCAACTTTTCAAAAAACCAATGCAGCCCCACCCCCAACAGAGCAATATAGTTCACTACCAAAACAGTGATATTTCCAACACTCCAACAAAGCGTCACTCTCAACACAGCGTCACTCTCAACACAGCGTCACTCTCAACACAGCGTCACTCTCAACACAGCGTCACTCCTCAACACAGCGTCACTTTCAACACAGCGTCACTCCTCGACACAGCGTCACTCCTCGACACAGCGTCACTCCTCGACACAGCGTCATTCTCAACACAGCGTCACTCTCAACACAGCGTCACTCTCAAGACAGCGTCACTCTTAACACAGCGTCACTTCTCAACCCTGCGTCACCCTCAACACAGCGTCACTCCTCAACACAGCGTCACTCTCAACACGGCGTCACTCTTAACACAGCGTCACTTCTCAACCCTGCGTCACCCTCAACACAGCGTCACTCCTCAACACAGCGTCACTCTCAACACGGCGTCCCTCACAAGACAGCGTCACTCTCAACACAGCGTCACTCCTCAACACAGCGTCACTCTCAACACGGCGTCACTCTCAACACAGCGTAACTCCTCAACACAGCGTCACTTCTCAACACAGCGTCACTCTCAACACAGCGTCACTCCTCAACACAGCGTCACTTCTCAACACAGCGTCACTCTCAACACAGCGTCACTCCTCGACACAGCGTCACTCTCAACACAGCGTCACTCCTCGACACAGCGTCACTCCTCGACACAGCGTTACTATCGACACAGCGTCACTCACTTTCTGGGCTTGTGACAGGGCCTGTTAATCCTTGAGTCAGTTTGACCTCACCTGATGCCCCCAGAAGACTGGAACCTGGCGATGCAGCGTCGAGCTCCAGGTTTGTTGGAATCAACTCGGTCAGGTATCCCCATCGATACGCTGCGATGGTGGCCGATAAAATCGCTAATAAAGTGGCGGCACCAGCTGCGCATCGGGCCGGTGGTTGCCTAGCAACCAGGTGGGAATAGCCCAGACTCCGATTCCACTGGCCTTTGCGCTGTCGAGCTGAGTAGAGCCGCACCATCCTGCTGTACTTTACCAGGGAGACTGAGATTCTATCTAGATTTTCTTTAACAAAATCGAAAGAAATTTGTAGTGCCAGCTGGGGGGTTGCGCAGTTCGGGTTTTTAAAGTTCTAGACCAATTAGACTTTGTTGGCCAGAGATTCGCATGGCCTTTTTGTTCGTTACCATAGTGGGGCTGAGAGTTCGGGGGCGAGTAAGAGAGGCAGAGTAGACGGGGCAGATGGATGGGGGCACAGCCACAGGCTCGGGGCCTTCCGTCAATCAACCGAACCCCGGTTCGCTTTTTGCGCCGCTGTCTTCTTTCTGCATAACGCCGCTGCGCTCTCAATGCTCTCTCTCTCACTGTAGTTGCCAAGATGTCTTTTAGTGGGTCAAAACGATCTCTATTCTCTATCTTTCTCTCCCTCTCGACCGCTTCGTTTGCTGTTGTCATCTGAATAATTAGAAAAATGAGCAAAAAACCACAGTAGAGTAAAGACAGTGCTCCAAGTGCAAACAGAACCCTGCCTCTTTATTCAGCATAATTATCAAACTATGCAAAAAGAACTTTAGAAATTTTTATCTACTCAGAAAGTTTCTGTGCGTCATGAGAATTTGTGTGCTTAGCCTGCATAGCTAAATAATTAGCCATCATCTACTCAAGCAGCGCACCTGTCCAGAGACCAATTCTCGCTGGAGTACCCGTTGAAGACTAATTTTAAGTAAAAAAGGTTCCACTAATGACGCTGCTAATTCTTTGGAAAATGCGTCGCATTATCGACTGTAGCAATGCTTAGCTGTGTTTAATAGAATAATAGAATAACGTCTATTTCTTTGCCACTTTCAGATACTTCCAGGTACGGCAGTGCCTTGCACCTGCTAACATTTTGTAATGAATCGCATTAGGAAACTTTTACTTTAGCTAGCAGAAGCTGGTTTCTTGGAAATAGCATTCGCACCTTGAACTTCTGGTCGTTATGCAATCTCTTGACAACAAATAGAAAGCAAGTCAAGAAGGTACACGGGCGCTTTCACTCTAGTCTGACTTAGAGCTGCAAATCTCTACTGAACTGCTCCGCCCCTGCTCAAAAAAAGTTTTGCATAACTCAATAGTTTTACGGCTAAAAATACTCGTTGCTATGTTGGTTGCAGACAAAGAGCCTCATATAGTTCTATGCTAGCCAAGTTGCGCTAAATCAAAAAAGAGCGACAGAAGGAAGAACAGAGCAGTTTGAGCAAACCAGACTCGGACATGCTTGTCATTGCTAACAAACGAACGCCCCATCAATCGGGCTCTCAGCTCTCAGTAGACAAGATGAAATACCGTTGGCAGCGCCTGCCTATCCCAAATGAACTAATTTACTCACGAATGCCGCGTGACAACCCGTGTTTGCTTTCGTTTCCAATCTGAAAAGCACATTTCTTTTGAACTCTAGAATATCTATTAATATACATGTGCCTGTTGGAGCCAGATTGTAAAATCTATCTATCTATCTATCTATCTATCTATCTATCTATCTATCTATCTATCTATCTATCTATCTATCTATCTATCTATCTATCTATCTATCTATCTATCTGTCTATCTATCCATCTATCTATCTATCTATCTATCTATCTATCTATCTATCTATCTATCTATCTATCTATCTATCTATCTATCTATCTATCTATCTATCTATCTATCTATCTATCTATCTATCTATCTATCTATCTATCTATCTATCTATCTATCTATCTATCTATCTATCTATCTATCTATCTATCTATCTATCTATCTATTTGTCTGTATTTCGAATTTCCAGAGCGCCCTACTTTCTCAGAAGACTGAATAGTAGTATCTTTGGCATTAAAAATATATAACTCTACGAATTTTATTCAAAACAAAAGGAAAGAAAGCGAAATCGAAACTGCTACTTGTTCTTTGAGATCATCATCATTCTCCGTAGACTATACTTGGAAATGCATCACATACTTGAATACATTGCCATCGTTACATTCATGTCGCAATTGCTTTGCTCCAATTGCCCTTTAATTAATGCCAGAGTGTACTATTATTATTAATTCAACTATTTACAAACAGCTATGATAGCAGGGACAAGGAACTTTGGCAGCTGCGTATCGCAAATCGTTCTTAATCTTAAGGCTTATTGTCTTCTCAAAGGCATTTTGGTGGTACATACGGCCTGGGCTCGCACCCCACTGCTGTAGCTGTGTTCCCAACCCGCTGTAGCTGTCTCCCCCAGCTATAGCCGACCCTCTGTTGCTACAGGACTGTAGAACGACTCATTTTAGATAAAATGGCAACTCAAATAAATCGGTTGGCCGCCCACAAAACTGACAAGGAGAATGAACTTCCATTTTTTCGTGAGCAAGCGAGCTTCGTAAATCTGTCAGAACAGAGTCTGAATGTTTTACAGAGGCTCTCTTGTGACGTCTTTTTAAAGCTGGCTACTCACGAGATCCTGAATATTTTGTGAGCCTCATCCAGGCAGGCAGATAGGTAGACAGGCGAGCAGTTGTCATCGGCAACTCAAGTAGAAAGGTCGCGATTCTCTCGCAAAATCGTGCGACTCTTACTTTGCCTAAAAATCACTAGCTACAGTAAGAACTCCCAATCTCGCTACTGAATTTTACAGGTAAACCTTGCCTCATTTATCCGGATTAAGAATTAATTGTGCTCATCATAGTGTAAATTTGTTACCAAACAAAATACATTTGTATTTAGTTAGGTAAATAAGCATGTCAAGCAGAGAAGTACAATATGCCATTTAAATGATTGCTATCTTTCACATTAACCCACTGCTGATCGATATATTTACTTTGTTTATTTAAATGTCACACAAATCTAATTAAAAAATTTCCAGAGTCGCAGACTTTTAGGATCTTTTAAAAAATAAAGCCAAAAGAAACGGTCGGTCGCTGCTTGCATTAGGATGGCACGTAGCCCTCGGTTAAACATGCGCCAACTTTTCTGTTTTTAAACCCGGGGAGACTTGTTATTTTTGGTTAACAAGCATTAAAGATAAACAAATTGCGATGGATATTATCGTAGGATTTCTCGCTGACTTCATTCATAAACGGTGTTGGCTCGAGTTGCGCATGGCAACTACCTACTGCGGCCGCTCATGCATGGCTCGCAGTTTCCAATAGAAATTTGAGCAGCCGCACTGGCAGGGCAGCTGCTGGTTGCCATAGTTATACCAGCTCGACTTGCACTTGAAAGCCGCCAGACAGAAGTGCCGGCAGATCATGCGCCAGTGGGCGATCACCTTGGCTGTAATCGGGGGGGGGGGCAATTCAGAGATGGTACACCTGCGTCAATTTAGAAGACACATGTGGCTAAGCCAGGACTCACCGTGCGCCGACGGTATAAACGACACGCGTTTGCTAGCGATTGAAAGGTTGTCGGTGTTAGTTGAATCTGCAGCGCCGTCCACTGCCACAGCGACAGCGCAGGCAAGAATGAAGCAGATGCCAACCAGGACTTGCATTTCTGTCTCTATTGATCTATCGAGTAGCAGCTAAGGCCTTTGACTGATTCCAAATTTCCAAGTTTGCGCAGCAAAATCAGGCGCAGGGCAGCACGGGCGCTCAATTTATACTATTGATTTTCATCGATGCAGCCAATGAGAGCGCTAATGGGATGGCTGAAGGACGACTAATCGCAAGTGGGAGGAGCAAAGGAGAGACTGGCGGGGGCGGACTTCAATGAGGGCATGGACAACTACAGTAGAAAGACGTTTTACTCGCAAATCGTCCAAGTCACATTTGGAGGTTGGCTTTCACATTGCAAAACGGATGACAGACTTAGGAAGTGGGTTTAGTTTCTTTGCACCAAATTTCCTAAACCTCACCTTTACAAGTTTAGGTATATTTATTCCTGACTTATAATTTTTATTGCTTGTGCATATTACAAACTAATTTTGCTTCGTTTAAAAAATGTCCGAATTGTTATCCTTGCCACTGTAGGGTAGCAAGGCTGCCCTACGTACCCGTCTGTGCGACGCGATTCTCAACGAGCGTTTAGCTGCTGATGCCGCGAGCAGGACTTCCCACAGAGAGCCACGGATGGGGTTCTGACGACTCGTCCGATGGAGGGAGCAGCCGGCGGTCCAAGAGGGGTGGCACCTCTTTGGGTGGCGCGGCTCTGGATGTGGAGATCGAGCTCACCCGACGACGCATTGAACTGCTAAGGCTGCAGAAAGAAGAGGCAGAGCTGCGACGGTCGGTGGACAAGGCACCAGATAATCGCGGTAAGCTACGAGAATTTTTTAGCCAGTCTGCTTGCGCTGAGTCTGATAGGTGGTCCAATGATGGTGAGCTTGATGCTGCCAATTTTGCTCCAAGCAACGCTAGAGTTTCATCTGGGCGGCTGCTCCGTATTTGCGACTTCATTGATGCCCCTGGCCAGGCTGATGAGCTTCTTTCGCAGGGTGAGACAGCAAAGCAGAATCTCAAGAGCGTTAGACCGAAATCTGTAGACTCCGTGACAGTCGGCCAATGGATTTCTGCCAATGCTAAAATCATGTATGCCATGCTGCAATCCGGACAGCTAGCGTCTCATGACACCGATAGTGAGCCAAAAAGTCTCTTGGACTACTTGCAGCACGTTATCCACATCGGCGATCTGCTTGATGGGGGGGTACGACTGGCAAGTCCTTCTTCGTTATGATGACGACCTGCGTAAGTTCCAGCATGCACACGGCTCCAAGTGGTCCCAGCCGCCTTTGTCTCTGATCTGTAAGCACCTGACGCGTGACGGCCCCAAAGAACCTTCATAGTCGGCAAGCCAGCCAGACTGGCCGCGGTGACCGCCGACAATTCGCTTCGCGAGGCCAAGCGGTCTGTGGACTGTTTAACAGCTCCACTGGATGTCAGAGACACCTGCAACTATCTGCACTGCTGTCGGATCTGTGGTGGCTCACATGCTGCTGCTAGCCACACCAACCGTGCTAATCAAGCAAAAAACTGAAAGAAGCGCCGCATGCGGATCCCATGCCTGCCTGCCTCCGACGTCGCTCAACCTGCCTGCCTGCCTGCCTCCGACGTCGCTCAACCTGCCTGCCTGCCTGCCTCCGACGTCGCTCAACCTGCCTGCCTGCCTGCCTCCGACGTCGCTCAACCTGCCTGCCTGCCTGCCTCCGACGTCGCTCAACCTGCCTGCCTGCCTGCCTCCGACGTCGCTCAACCTGCCTGCCTGCCTGCTTCCGACGTCGCTCAACCTGCCTGCCTGCCTGCCTCCGACATCGCGCAACCTGCCTGCTTGCCTGCCTCCGACGCTGCCAAACCTGCCTGCTTGTCCGCCTCCATAATCGATCCTGCCTGCCGGCTAGCAAACGGCTGTCCTCCGGTCGATCCTCGTCGGAGCGGTGACCTCGTCGTGGCTGCTTGGGAGGAGCGTCTTCGTGGAGATCCGGACGAGAATTTCCTTGTCGACAGTCTTCGTGCTGGTTTTTCTTTAATCGACGACGGTTCTAAAGTGCCCGCCTTTGAGTCTGATAACTACCCGTCGGTGGAGGAGTTCAGACAGGAGGTCGAATGCCTGCTGCTTGAGGAAATTCGCAGGGGTAGAGTCGTGGTGGTTCCGGATCCGCCTAGCTTGGTGAGCCCGCTTGGGGCTATTCGCCAATCATCTGGTGGCGTCAGACTCATTCACGACTGCTCCGTCCCCCATAATGCGTCCCTCAACGACTGTTTCACCGCCGACCGCAAGCTTCGTTTTGCATCTGTCGAGGATTTCGTGCGTCTTCTTCGGCCAGGTCACTTCATGGCCAAAGTTGATATTGCTTCGGCGTATCGGTCCATCGCCTGCCACCCCAGCTGCTGGCCTCTTCTTGGTCTGAAGTTTAAGTTTTCCGGCGACGATCACGATACTTACATGGAAGACCGACGCCTTCCCATGGGTTCTGCCGGCTCTGTTCCTAGCTTTCACCGTGTCTCTCAAGCCATTCGTCGCTTCATGGTCAAGGACGGCTATACCGCTGTAGTTAACTATCTGGATGACTTTGCTGTCACTGCCGCTACCTACAGAGATTGCTTCAAGGCCTATGACCACCTGCTAAGTCTTCTGGAGCACCTTGGCTTCGAGGTCAACCGTAAAAAGTGCACCCCGCCTTGTCAGGACATTGTCTTCCTCGGTATCCAGACAGACATCGGAGTCATGTCTCTGCCTCCGGAAAAGCTGCAGGAGCTGCGTCAGTTGCTCACTGATTGTCTTGCCGCTAGACAAGTCTCTGCTTCTTTCTTGCGTCGCCTCACCGGAAAGTTGAGCTGGTTTTGTCAGGTGCAGAGACAAATTCGCATGTTCCTTCGCCCCATCATCGAGTTTACCGAGAAGCTTAGTCGTGAAAATCGTCGAGTGCGCATTTGCGAGAGTTTGCGGCATCTTTTACAATTGTGGGAATCGGCCGTCAGGTGTTATCACGATCGTCTTATCTGGCCCATCTTCTCCGACGCTTTGGCCGTGGAAACTGACGCCTGCATCAGTGGCGGCGCTGCAATTCTCAGCAGTTGCTGCTTCCGCGATTGGTTTTTCGTTTATTTTTCCTCGGACTTGGATGGCCGTTTGGCCGATCTGCACATCAATTACAAGGAGGCGGCTATCGCTCCTCTCACTCTGCTGCGGTTTCGTGACCAGCTTCATCAGGCCCAGGTGGTTTTCTACAGCGACAACCAAGCAGCTGTCGGCATGTTCAACCGGGGCTCTGCTAAGTGTCCTATCGTGAATGATCTTCTGATGCAGGCTGGGCTTGTCTGCATGCAGCAGCAGATCACTTTCAAGGTCTTTTACATGCCCGGTTGCCGCCAGTTCCTCGCTGACCCCGCCTCTCGTCTCCTGACGGGAGACGCTGCTCTGATTGATTTTGCCTCTCGTTTCTACGGTCATTTGTTGATTGATCCCTCTGAATTTGCTTCGCATGCGCTGGGTCCTGCTTCCGCTTCCACCCTGTTTTTCAGGTGCCGCCTCCTTTGGGCTGCCAACCGAGCTGCTCCCTCTAGTTCGCGCCGCCTTCGCACCGGCGTCGCTGCGGTCGCTGGAAAGCAAATGGAGGATGTGGAGCGCTTTCTGCAGCGAGGCAAAGATCAACGCTCTGAAGCCGACTCCGACTCAGATTTGCCAGTTCATCAACTTCCTCATGCACCATCGCTTGTCGCGGCAATCGAGCCTGCAGGCATACGTCAGCTCGATCGCCACTCTGTTGCGACTCAGCGACTCTCCGGTTACGACAGACTCTGGACTCGTGCGCTTGGCTCTTCGAGGTGCGAAGCGGCTGCTGGCCGCAACGCCCACTTGCCGCAAGGCTGCGGTGGGGCCGAGTCATCTTCTGCGACTGCGGCGCTGCCTGCAGCTGCAGACCGGCATTGGAGCTTCTCTGTGGAGCCTCATCTTAGCCGGCTGGTGGGCGATGCTGCGGGCGGCCAATCTCTGCTCTGTCAGCCGGGCAAACGTCGGCACGGCGGTGCTGATCAGCGATCTTCGCCTGGGCGTCAAGGAGGCTCGGATTTCTGTTCGCCTATCCAAGACGAATCAATTCGGCGAGCACCGTCATGTCGTTCTTCTGCCCTGCATCTGCAAGAGTGCGACTGCTCCGCTGTGTCCGCTTTGTGCGCTCCATCATCATTTCAGCCGGAACTCTCTAGACATTGCCCCTCTTTCGCAGCCTCTGTTCTCTACCCTGCAGTCAGCAGGAAGCTGGATGAGCTTAACTGCAGCGCATGTCCGGCGCGAGTTGTCCCAGCTTTTTTACCAGGCTGGCCTTCCAAGAGACCGCTTTTCAATGCACAGCCTGCGCCGAGGCGGCGCCAGCTTTGCCAGGCGTTCAGGCATCGCGAGCGAGGATATCAAAGCCATTGGCGACTGGAAGAGCGATGCGGTTCATCTCTATGCGGGCCGGCAGCCGCAGGTGGCCAGCCGTACTGTTCGTCGCATCGGGGCGGCGGTTCAGGCTGCGTTCTAACTGTTTAGCTGTTGAACTGTGTCTGTGGGGGCGTTAGCTTTTTCGTTCTTTTTTACCCCTGCGCTCTTGCCACCCCTTGTCTTGCCTCGTTCCTTTCCCCGCGGTTTAATTGAAGTAGAAAATTCGCTGAAACTGTACTTGCGTCCAATTCTCATTGACAGGATAAAGGGGGTTAACAAATCGAGATCCTGTCTAACGGAAACCGGAGACAAACAAGCTATAGTTTCAGCGTAAAATCTCAGCTACTCCTGTCTGTCTGGTGAATTTTTTCTAGAAGTATTTTACCGTGATCGAATTTGTCTATGGTGAAAGCCCATCCATCCAGAGCTATATAAAAACAGCGAATCTTTGCAAAATCTTTGACTAACTTGTGAGCACACCTCGAACTAAACCGCGCAAGTAGGTGATTTATTGGGAGTTGAGTGCAAAAGGAACTAAAAAACATCCTACTTTGCTAATGCGTTTTACAGCAAAAAAATCGAGCCTCCAGCAAAATTTACTCGATTTGCTGATTGCAGCTTCACGTGATTACTTAGAGAGACATGAAAAATTACCTGTTCATGTGGCCCCATCCATATCTTTTCAGCGGGATTCTTTAGGTTAAAATCCAGCATTTTTAAAAGTCACACAGATACTTGTCAGTTTTTGCGTCTTTCATCTTCGGTAGTTAACGAATATTTAATCAAATTAATCCGCATCTGGTGTGTCGGATGAGCAGGTCGGCAAAACAGTCCATCAATAAGAAAATTGATTTTAAAAAATACTAATTTTTGAAATGGAGATTAACATGCCTGCAGGCTGTTCTTATGAGTTATTTTTCGGTTCAGCCTTTCAATCTTTCCTACCACCCAGAACAATTGACGTCATTGACTTGTGAGCCCGATCGTCAAATAGAGAGCAGTTTTTTTCAAAGGCAAAAAACTAACTTGTTGCAAACATCTAGCTAGCTTCACCGCTCCACCGAAGAGAAGCTAAGCAAGACTATTTGCGATTCCGAATAGCGGTTGAAGGAACTGCGAGCTTTGAAGAGTGCCGTCACCTCTTTGCATCAGGGGTGTGGCCTTCATCAACGTGTATTTGAGGTAGGCACCAGGGGCTTTAGCAACAGGGGCTTTAGCACCAGGGGCTTTAGCACCAGGGGCTTTAGCACCAGGGGCTTTAACACCAGGGGCTTTAGCACCAGGGCTTTAGCACCAGGGGCTTTAGCACCAGGGGCTTTAGCACTAGTTGCTATATTAATAATTATAACTTTATTCGTTAGTGCTAAGCCGATCTTAAGAACTCCGTCTCCGGTTATTTTCTATTTGTTTAGACAGCGGAAGGAATCACTGAGACATTTTATAAAGATTTTCGCATTGTCTATTGCTTAATTCTTCTTTGAAATCTGTGACTAGTTTCAGGTGGCGGAAGTACGAGCGTAGTTTGGTCATTTAATTACCTCCTAATGGACAAAAAAACTGCTGCAGCAGAACGTTAAGGAGGATTTCGCTGGCCTTTAAAGGCATCTTCACTTTTGTAACGATTTTGAAGTTCTGTAAAAACTCTTAAAAGCGCCTGACTGATAGTCTAATGCGAAGAGGAACTGCTTTATCCTAAGGCCGTATCCGGCCATGCAGTATCTGGTTAAAAATAGAACGATTCCCACACCTGATCAGACGGACGCAACAGTGCTTGCTTGGCTCTGCTCGTGCAATTAACGCCCAGCTTTGCCTAACGATAAATAAATTTAGGCCCGCTGTACACTCCTGTGTGAGTGTGTGCCTGTGCGTATGACTGCGTACGTATCCGCGCGCTTGTGTGCCTGCTCAGGGGAGTCGGCGGAATGGGCAGTAATGCCTTTCGCCGGTTGTGAGACAATGTCGCTTACAGTTCGCCAGGGGGCCACACAGTAAAAAAGTTTACCAAAAGGTGTGAGATCGGACGAGACGAGAAATTAGGCAGGAAATTATTCGAGATTTTCGCCTTTAAGGCGAGACTTGAGGACTCTGCACAGGTAAGATGATTTGATTGATTGCTCAATGAGAACCATGCGGGTTAGCTCATTTTAAAAAATAGACCTAGCGTAAGGCCTTATTATGAAGGATAAAAGACACTGTATAAACAGTAATCCTAAATAAGAGACTTTATTAACTATACGAATGGCAAAGTACGAGCGTAGGTTGGCAATTTTGGCTGCAAAAAAACAAGCCAAAAACACGTGACCGATAGGCAGCCAATTTCCAGATCGCAGCTGGATATAAGAATACACATATTCTTACCATAGACAAAATTTCTCGAGTCACGAAGGAAGAGAAGAGAGAATCTCGCTTATTTAGATACATACAATAATCCTTGCAATATGTCCGGGAAAGTGATCGATTAAATCCCGCAAAATAACATCTATGTCAATAACCTCCCTGAAAGTGAGCTTTAAAGTGGTTTAAAGCTCGTTTCGGCCCGATGCAGCCCATCCATATTAGTGTAATAATTAGCGAGCGAGAAACCGCGTTTCACGGCCCGCTGAAAATGTCTATGGCAAAGTCAGAAGACAGCGGGGTCAAGGGGGCGCCACCAGCACTCACTCTAGAGAAATCAAGAAAGAAATGAAATCTAAGAAATTGTCTATGGCCAAAACTATAGCTCCTTATTTTGTGAATATATAAATATATATGCTCTAGTTGGGTCGAAATAACCTCTGGAGCGTATTGCAAGGCCGCTCAATTGTAATGTTAACAAAGTAGCACTGAAGCTAACCATTCGAAATTCCAAAACTGAAGGAGCAGCAACGTACTATTTATGCTGCAGTCTATTCAGAAATTTTTACATGTTGTGCCTCAATTAGCTTTGCTTTGCAGGCTTTTTTGTTGCATTTACACTCGTGTACTTATTCCACGATTGGCGATAATTATAGCTATTAAAAATACTACCTTACATAATGTTCTTCTAACAACACGTTCGTCTACGAGTGTTTATTCCGCATAAATTTACATGCATATCTGAATATTAATTCAGGTTTAGCTACTAGACTAGAAGTAAATCTACATGTACCTGTAATATTATTTAATCAGATTCAATAATTAGATCCCAAAAATCGGCCTTTCTAAATCATTCGAGTATACTACTTAAATGTTGCTAGTAGTGTATTTATTGATGAGTAAACTATACTAACGATAGTAATTGATTTAAAACTGTGCTTAAAGAAGGTAAGAGTATAGGATCGAGTGCAAATTTTGTGACCGCGAATTACTCTCCAAGTTAAAGATGGACTGCGGTCTCCAAGCACCTGTCAACAGCTACAGTAGGCTTTCGCTGCCATAGAGAATATACCTGACCACCTGGCCAAACATGGAATTCAGTCTGCGAACTGAAGTCTCGTTAATCGCTGGACGACTAAATCGCCACAGGTGTAGCAGATGATTGTTGCGCCAATTCCACCTGGGTATTTTTGTGTTATTGGTGAGATCGCCGTACAGCATGCTCAGCTCCCGTTCGGTCCAACCCGGACGCGCAAAGGACTGGTTCTCCACTCGGCACAGATACGGATATCGCTGCCAAATCTGCTGGGGCAGCAGCACCGAATGCTGAGCCCACTGCCTGTCATCAAAAGTCTGGTAGAGCATGTACCACAGCATTAGGAAAACGTCTCCCGGCTTGGTCATGAAGGCACCGATGGTCAGACCGATGGACGACTCGCGGCCGATCACGCAGTCAAAACTGCAAAGTTTAATTGAAGATATATCATCTAGTTGTCTAGTAAATACAGTAGTCAATTAGTTAATAAACTCTTGGAAAACATGAACCAGGAAGTAATATCCTTCAGGCTTGTTCGCACAGCCGTCAAATAAGAAATCAAATGAAACAACCGATGTTCGAGCTACGTACAAAGCATATGTGTCTACTTGTTTACAAGCAGGATGATTACGCGAAAAATGGCCTGGTGGCGGTGTGAACTTGTCCTAGAGCCCTAAGTTCTCAGTCCTTAAGCTGTCCAACTCTCATAAAAGTCATTGGATTCGATTCCGCACAAAGTCACTTTGGGGGAGTCGTGTACGTCGTACGATTCATAAGAACCAATCTACTTGACACAGAGCTATAGAGTGTGTACTTGGTGACATCAAGAAAGTCACAACTGCTCTACAACCCTGTGTGCTTTCGTGTACGAACTTACGTGTCTGTGCCCCATAGTCAAAAACGTTTATACTACTGTCCAATAGTATTATCTACTTTCACTTTCAGCACCACCCAAAGGCTCGTCGAGTCCGCGACTAGCTGCAGACTGTTACCGCTCATTTTGAGTTCAAATTTACTCACCGTCTCAGTGGTTGCAGAGAGCGCAAAGTCAATACGTCAGTGTCCAAAATAATACCACCGATGGTGATGCCAGTTTCCAGCTTCATCACGTCCACCTGATGCTGGATGACTCGCACGTTTCGATTGAACACTCGTTTAGGCAGCGGTCTCGTTGCTAGCAGCAGCTGGTTCTGCTTGCCGTGCGCAGTCAGATTACTTTTCAACTGGTGCCAGTAGTGCCCATCGGGCATAGCGCTGCACCAGATGATGACGAAATCAGTTCCGGATAACCAGGCTGCGCTGAGGAGAGCCACGTAGTGGTGAAATTCTAATTCGACGTAGCGCTGCCTCGGATAGAACAAGAAAAAATGTACAGCATTTGGAATTGGTTGCAGTTGGCTGCTACTCGCCCGAATTGCTGAGACGATCCGGTAAGCGCTGAGCTCACGACCGTCCATGGTTCGAAACTGGTGACCAGCTAGGTTCAGCCCGTCCGGATAGTACTCCGACAGCAGAGGAGCCACTTCAATCGAAAGAATAGGAAAATTATAATCTTTTAGAGCTATCAACACAGTAATACTTAAAGTACTCCATGTATAGCTATGCGTGTAAAGACGTAGCTTTTATGCTCAGTTGAAAAATACCCCCCACCCCTATTTTAAGAATCGCTGTACAAGGCTTTCCAGACACTAAAGGCATGCACATCTCTATTGGCCCAAACTTTTAAATTTTGCGTTCAGTAAAAAAGTCGCTGTCTGAGGCATATATAGTATAGGTTTCTACGCTCGTACTTACTCAGCGTGTTGGTTACAACGTTAAAATCTGGTGCAGTAGAGACTGGCAATGCTGCAGTGTAATTGCTGCTCAAGCTCAGTCTTACCTCATCGCACTGAAGGTGTCAGCCTACATGACTTTAACTATTACTGTTCCTGCGTTTCTGGTTTTACAAAATGTGAGCATTGGCATATTTCTTCAACTGAGCGCAAAAGATATTGTTAGTAAAAAATAGTTATATACTCTTAAACCACTTTAAAGCTCACTTTCAGGTAGGTTATTGACATAGATTTTATTTTGCGGGATTTAATCGATCACTTTCCCGGACATATTGCAAGGATTATTGTATGCATCTAAATAAGCGAGCTTCTCTCTTCTCTTCCTTCGTGACTCGAGAAATTTCTTAATGAAATTTTTTCTATGGTAAAAAGGGGGGCTTCGCCCCCACACCCACAGCAGGGGCTTCGCCCCCACACCCCCATCACCAACTTCAACCATAGACATACAAATATGGCTCCGGGATTTATCTGAATACATCCCGCAAAATTAAAGTAGTTTAAATAAGATATTCTATGGTATTCTATGATATTCTATCTATCTATATCTATATCTATATTAGAGTTACTTGCCTTTATTACTAGGTTTTACCGTGTTTGCGAGCTCCAGAAAGACGCCCGTTTCGAAGAGGTGACGCAAAATCTCTCTCGAGGAATTTTGATGCAATGGCTCGTTTAACAAAGTCAATTCACCTGTGTTGCTGTTGATGCTTGAAAAGTTTGAGTCTGCGTACCAAGTCAGCAGGTTTAGCTTCTTGTAGTGCAGTCTTTTGATCAACACAGTCGCTATGGCGCTTATTACCAGCACGGCTGTAACTAGCTTTAGTCGTGACAGAAGGCGAAACTCTTGCGGCATCCCGGAACTTCAATATTTCATAAACTGTTAAACAAATCAGAAAGAGAATTTATGACGGTTTTTCCAGAACAGCAAGGCGTATATAGATTATGATGACGGATGCAACGATTGTATGAGGGCTGCTACGGAGGCACCCTAGTAAAAAATGTCAATTGTCAATTGTCAGCCATTTTGATTTGTGCGACTTATAACTTCACCTCCACTCTCGAG
>NIVC01002402.1:35290-50290 GCA_002269645.1 Macrostomum lignano
CTAACTAGCCCTGTCGCTGTCAATATATAGAATTAAATGGAGAGCTTAGAAATGACACTCAATGGGGCTGATATACACAGGTGCAAAGATGACGCAGAGCCGCTACTCTCAGCATCTCTAACTAGCCCTGTCGCTGTCAATATATAGAATTAAATGGAGAGCTTAGAAATGACACTCAATGGGGCTGATATACACAGGTGCAAAGATGACGCAGAGCGCGCTACTCTCAGCATCTCTAACTAGCCCTGTCGCTGTCAATATATAGAATTAAATGGAGAGCTTAGAAATGACACTCAATGGGGCTGATATACACAGGTGCAAAGATGACGCAGAGCCGCTACTCTCAGCATCTCTAACTAGCCCTGTCGCTGTCAATATATAGAATTAAATGGAGAGCTTAGAAATGACACTCAATGGGGCTGATATACACAGGTGCAAAGATGACGCAGAGCCCGCTACTCTCAGCATCTCTAACTAGCCCTGTCGCTGTCAATATATAGAATTAAATGGAGAGCTTAGAAATGACACTCAATGGGGCTGATATACACAGGTGCAAAGATGACGCAGAGCCCGCTACTCTCAGCATCTCTAACTAGCCCTGTCGCTGTCAATATATAGAATTAAATGGAGAGCTTAGAAATGACACTCAATGGGGCTGATATACACAGGTGCAAAGATGACGCAGAGCCCGCTACTCTCAGCATCTCTAACTAGCCCTGTCGCTGTCAATATATAGAATTAAATGGAGAGCTTAGAAATGACACTCAATGGGGCTGATATACACAGGTGCAAAGATGACGCAGAGCCCGCTACTCTCAGCATCTCTAACTAGCCCTGTCGCTGTCAATATATAGAATTAAATGGAGAGCTTAGAAATGACACTCAATGGGGCTGATATACACAGGTGCAAAGATGACGCAGAGCCCGCTACTCTCAGCATCTCTAACTAGCCCTGTCGCTGTCAATATATAGAATTAAATGGAGAGCTTAGAAATGACACTCAATGGGGCTGATATACACAGGTGCAAAGATGACGCAGAGCCCGCTACTCTCAGCATCTCTAACTAGCCCTGTCGCTGTCAATATATAGAATTAAATGGAGAGCTTAGAAATGACACTCAATGGGGCTGATATACACAGGTGCAAAGATGACGCAGAGCCCGCTACTCTCAGCATCTCTAACTAGCCCTGTCGCTGTCAATATATAGAATTAAATGGAGAGCTTAGAAATGACACTCAATGGGGCTGATATACACAGGTGCAAAGATGACGCAGAGCCCGCTACTCTCAGCATCTCTAACTAGCCCTGTCGCTGTCAATATATAGAATTAAATGGAGAGCTTAGAAATGACACTCAATGGGGCTGATATACACAGGTGCAAAGATGACGCAGAGCCCGCTACTCTCAGCATCTCTAACTAGCCCTGTCGCTGTCAATATATAGAATTAAATGGAGAGCTTAGAAATGACACTCAATGGGGCTGATATACACAGGTGCAAAGATGACGCAGAGCCCGCTACTCTCAGCATCTCTAACTAGCCCTGTCGCTGTCAATATATAGAATTAAATGGAGAGCTTAGAAATGACACTCAATGGGGCTGATATACACAGGTGCAAAGATGACGCAGAGCCCGCTACTCTCAGCATCTCTAACTAGCCCTGTCGCTGTCAATATATAGAATTAAATGGAGAGCTTAGAAATGACACTCAATGGGGCTGATATACACAGGTGCAAAGATGACGCAGAGCCCGCTACTCTCAGCATCTCTAACTAGCCCTGTCGCTGTCAATATATAGAATTAAATGGAGAGCTTAGAAATGACACTCAATGGGGCTGATATACACAGGTGCAAAGATGACGCAGAGCCCGCTACTCTCAGCATCTCTAACTAGCCCTGTCGCTGTCAATATATAGAATTAAATGGAGAGCTTAGAAATGACACTCAATGGGGCTGATATACACAGGTGCAAAGATGACGCAGAGCCCGCTACTCTCAGCATCTCTAACTAGCCCTGTCGCTGTCAATATATAGAATTAAATGGAGAGCTTAGAAATGACACTCAATGGGGCTGATATACACAGGTGCAAAGATGACGCAGAGCCCGCTACTCTCAGCATCTCTAACTAGCCCTGTCGCTGTCAATATATAGAATTAAATGGAGAGCTTAGAAATGACACTCAATGGGGCTGATATACACAGGTGCAAAGATGACGCAGAGCCGCGCTACTCTCAGCATCTCTAACTAGCCCTGTCGCTGTCAATATATAGAATTAAATGGAGAGCTTAGAAATGACACTCAATGGGGCTGATATACACAGGTGCAAAGATGACGCAGAGCCCGCTACTCTCAGCATCTCTAACTAGCCCTGTCGCTGTCAATATATAGAATTAAATGGAGAGCTTAGAAATGACACTCAATGGGGCTGATATACACAGGTGCAAAGATGACGCAGAGCCCGCTACTCTCAGCATCTCTAACTAGCCCTGTCGCTGTCAATATATAGAATTAAATGGAGAGCTTAGAAATGACACTCAATGGGGCTGATATACACAGGTGCAAAGATGACGCAGAGCCCGCTACTCTCAGCATCTCTAACTAGCCCTGTCGCTGTCAATATATAGAATTAAATGGAGAGCTTAGAAATGACACTCAATGGGGCTGATATACACAGGTGCAAAGATGACGCAGAGCCCGCTACTCTCAGCATCTCTAACTAGCCCTGTCGCTGTCAATATATAGAATTAAATGGAGAGCTTAGAAATGACACTCAATGGGGCTGATATACACAGGTGCAAAGATGACGCAGAGCCCGCTACTCTCAGCATCTCTAACTAGCCCTGTCGCTGTCAATATATAGAATTAAATGGAGAGCTTAGAAATGACACTCAATGGGGCTGATATACACAGGTGCAAAGATGACGCAGAGCCCGCTACTCTCAGCATCTCTAACTAGCCCTGTCGCTGTCAATATATAGAATTAAATGGAGAGCTTAGAAATGACACTCAATGGGGCTGATATACACAGGTGCAAAGATGACGCAGAGCCCGCTACTCTCAGCATCTCTAACTAGCCCTGTCGCTGTCAATATATAGAATTAAATGGAGAGCTTAGAAATGACACTCAATGGGGCTGATATACACAGGTGCAAAGATGACGCAGAGCCCGCTACTCTCAGCATCTCTAACTAGCCCTGTCGCTGTCAATATATAGAATTAAATGGAGAGCTTAGAAATGACACTCAATGGGGCTGATATACACAGGTGCAAAGATGACGCAGAGCCCGCTACTCTCAGCATCTCTAACTAGCCCTGTCGCTGTCAATATATAGAATTAAATGGAGAGCTTAGAAATGACACTCAATGGGGCTGATATACACAGGTGCAAAGATGACGCAGAGCCCGCTACTCTCAGCATCTCTAACTAGCCCTGTCGCTGTCAATATATAGAATTAAATGGAGAGCTTAGAAATGACACTCAATGGGGCTGATATACACAGGTGCAAAGATGACGCAGAGCCCGCTACTCTCAGCATCTCTAACTAGCCCTGTCGCTGTCAATATATAGAATTAAATGGAGAGCTTAGAAATGACACTCAATGGGGCTGATATACACAGGTGCAAAGATGACGCAGAGCCCGCTACTCTCAGCATCTCTAACTAGCCCTGTCGCTGTCAATATATAGAATTAAATGGAGAGCTTAGAAATGACACTCAATGGGGCTGATATACACAGGTGCAAAGATGACGCAGAGCCCGCTACTCTCAGCATCTCTAACTAGCCCTGTCGCTGTCAATATATAGAATTAAATGGAGAGCTTAGAAATGACACTCAATGGGGCTGATATACACAGGTGCAAAGATGACGCAGAGCCCGCTACTCTCAGCATCTCTAACTAGCCCTGTCGCTGTCAATATATAGAATTAAATGGAGAGCTTAGAAATGACACTCAATGGGGCTGATATACACAGGTGCAAAGATGACGCAGAGCCCGCTACTCTCAGCATCTCTAACTAGCCCTGTCGCTGTCAATATATAGAATTAAATGGAGAGCTTAGAAATGACACTCAATGGGGCTGATATACACAGGTGCAAAGATGACGCAGAGCCCGCTACTCTCAGCATCTCTAACTAGCCCTGTCGCTGTCAATATATAGAATTAAATGGAGAGCTTAGAAATGACACTCAATGGGGCTGATATACACAGGTGCAAAGATGACGCAGAGCCCGCTACTCTCAGCATCTCTAACTAGCCCTGTCGCTGTCAATATATAGAATTAAATGGAGAGCTTAGAAATGACACTCAATGGGGCTGATATACACAGGTGCAAAGATGACGCAGAGCCCGCTACTCTCAGCATCTCTAACTAGCCCTGTCGCTGTCAATATATAGAATTAAATGGAGAGCTTAGAAATGACACTCAATGGGGCTGATATACACAGGTGCAAAGATGACGCAGAGCCCGCTACTCTCAGCATCTCTAACTAGCCCTGTCGCTGTCAATATATAGAATTAAATGGAGAGCTTAGAAATGACACTCAATGGGGCTGATATACACAGGTGCAAAGATGACGCAGAGCCCGCTACTCTCAGCATCTCTAACTAGCCCTGTCGCTGTCAATATATAGAATTAAATGGAGAGCTTAGAAATGACACTCAATGGGGCTGATATACACAGGTGCAAAGATGACGCAGAGCCCGCTACTCTCAGCATCTCTAACTAGCCCTGTCGCTGTCAATATATAGAATTAAATGGAGAGCTTAGAAATGACACTCAATGGGGCTGATATACACAGGTGCAAAGATGACGCAGAGCCCGCTACTCTCAGCATCTCTAACTAGCCCTGTCGCTGTCAATATATAGAATTAAATGGAGAGCTTAGAAATGACACTCAATGGGGCTGATATACACAGGTGCAAAGATGACGCAGAGCCCGCTACTCTCAGCATCTCTAACTAGCCCTGTCGCTGTCAATATATAGAATTAAATGGAGAGCTTAGAAATGACACTCAATGGGGCTGATATACACAGGTGCAAAGATGACGCAGAGCCCGCTACTCTCAGCATCTCTAACTAGCCCTGTCGCTGTCAATATATAGAATTAAATGGAGAGCTTAGAAATGACACTCAATGGGGCTGATATACACAGGTGCAAAGATGACGCAGAGCCCGCTACTCTCAGCATCTCTAACTAGCCCTGTCGCTGTCAATATATAGAATTAAATGGAGAGCTTAGAAATGACACTCAATGGGGCTGATATACACAGGTGCAAAGATGACGCAGAGCCCGCTACTCTCAGCATCTCTAACTAGCCCTGTCGCTGTCAATATATAGAATTAAATGGAGAGCTTAGAAATGACACTCAATGGGGCTGATATACACAGGTGCAAAGATGACGCAGAGCCCGCTACTCTCAGCATCTCTAACTAGCCCTGTCGCTGTCAATATATAGAATTAAATGGAGAGCTTAGAAATGACACTCAATGGGGCTGATATACACAGGTGCAAAGATGACGCAGAGCCCGCTACTCTCAGCATCTCTAACTAGCCCTGTCGCTGTCAATATATAGAATTAAATGGAGAGCTTAGAAATGACACTCAATGGGGCTGATATACACAGGTGCAAAGATGACGCAGAGCCCGCTACTCTCAGCATCTCTAACTAGCCCTGTCGCTGTCAATATATAGAATTAAATGGAGAGCTTAGAAATGACACTCAATGGGGCTGATATACACAGGTGCAAAGATGACGCAGAGCCCGCTACTCTCAGCATCTCTAACTAGCCCTGTCGCTGTCAATATATAGAATTAAATGGAGAGCTTAGAAATGACACTCAATGGGGCTGATATACACAGGTGCAAAGATGACGCAGAGCCCGCTACTCTCAGCATCTCTAACTAGCCCTGTCGCTGTCAATATATAGAATTAAATGGAGAGCTTAGAAATGACACTCAATGGGGCTGATATACACAGGTGCAAAGATGACGCAGAGCCCGCTACTCTCAGCATCTCTAACTAGCCCTGTCGCTGTCAATATATAGAATTAAATGGAGAGCTTAGAAATGACACTCAATGGGGCTGATATACACAGGTGCAAAGATGACGCAGAGCCCGCTACTCTCAGCATCTCTAACTAGCCCTGTCGCTGTCAATATATAGAATTAAATGGAGAGCTTAGAAATGACACTCAATGGGGCTGATATACACAGGTGCAAAGATGACGCAGAGCCCGCTACTCTCAGCATCTCTAACTAGCCCTGTCGCTGTCAATATATAGAATTAAATGGAGAGCTTAGAAATGACACTCAATGGGGCTGATATACACAGGTGCAAAGATGACGCAGAGCCCGCTACTCTCAGCATCTCTAACTAGCCCTGTCGCTGTCAATATATAGAATTAAATGGAGAGCTTAGAAATGACACTCAATGGGGCTGATATACACAGGTGCAAAGATGACGCAGAGCCCGCTACTCTCAGCATCTCTAACTAGCCCTGTCGCTGTCAATATATAGAATTAAATGGAGAGCTTAGAAATGACACTCAATGGGGCTGATATACACAGGTGCAAAGATGACGCAGAGCCCGCTACTCTCAGCATCTCTAACTAGCCCTGTCGCTGTCAATATATAGAATTAAATGGAGAGCTTAGAAATGACACTCAATGGGGCTGATATACACAGGTGCAAAGATGACGCAGAGCCCGCTACTCTCAGCATCTCTAACTAGCCCTGTCGCTGTCAATATATAGAATTAAATGGAGAGCTTAGAAATGACACTCAATGGGGCTGATATACACAGGTGCAAAGATGACGCAGAGCCCGCTACTCTCAGCATCTCTAACTAGCCCTGTCGCTGTCAATATATAGAATTAAATGGAGAGCTTAGAAATGACACTCAATGGGGCTGATATACACAGGTGCAAAGATGACGCAGAGCCCGCTACTCTCAGCATCTCTAACTAGCCCTGTCGCTGTCAATATATAGAATTAAATGGAGAGCTTAGAAATGACACTCAATGGGGCTGATATACACAGGTGCAAAGATGACGCAGAGCCCGCTACTCTCAGCATCTCTAACTAGCCCTGTCGCTGTCAATATATAGAATTAAATGGAGAGCTTAGAAATGACACTCAATGGGGCTGATATACACAGGTGCAAAGATGACGCAGAGCCCGCTACTCTCAGCATCTCTAACTAGCCCTGTCGCTGTCAATATATAGAATTAAATGGAGAGCTTAGAAATGACACTCAATGGGGCTGATATACACAGGTGCAAAGATGACGCAGAGCCCGCTACTCTCAGCATCTCTAACTAGCCCTGTCGCTGTCAATATATAGAATTAAATGGAGAGCTTAGAAATGACACTCAATGGGGCTGATATACACAGGTGCAAAGATGACGCAGAGCCCGCTACTCTCAGCATCTCTAACTAGCCCTGTCGCTGTCAATATATAGAATTAAATGGAGAGCTTAGAAATGACACTCAATGGGGCTGATATACACAGGTGCAAAGATGACGCAGAGCCCGCTACTCTCAGCATCTCTAACTAGCCCTGTCGCTGTCAATATATAGAATTAAATGGAGAGCTTAGAAATGACACTCAATGGGGCTGATATACACAGGTGCAAAGATGACGCAGAGCCCGCTACTCTCAGCATCTCTAACTAGCCCTGTCGCTGTCAATATATAGAATTAAATGGAGAGCTTAGAAATGACACTCAATGGGGCTGATATACACAGGTGCAAAGATGACGCAGAGCCCGCTACTCTCAGCATCTCTAACTAGCCCTGTCGCTGTCAATATATAGAATTAAATGGAGAGCTTAGAAATGACACTCAATGGGGCTGATATACACAGGTGCAAAGATGACGCAGAGCCCGCTACTCTCAGCATCTCTAACTAGCCCTGTCGCTGTCAATATATAGAATTAAATGGAGAGCTTAGAAATGACACTCAATGGGGCTGATATACACAGGTGCAAAGATGACGCAGAGCCCGCTACTCTCAGCATCTCTAACTAGCCCTGTCGCTGTCAATATATAGAATTAAATGGAGAGCTTAGAAATGACACTCAATGGGGCTGATATACACAGGTGCAAAGATGACGCAGAGCCCGCTACTCTCAGCATCTCTAACTAGCCCTGTCGCTGTCAATATATAGAATTAAATGGAGAGCTTAGAAATGACACTCAATGGGGCTGATATACACAGGTGCAAAGATGACGCAGAGCCCGCTACTCTCAGCATCTCTAACTAGCCCTGTCGCTGTCAATATATAGAATTAAATGGAGAGCTTAGAAATGACACTCAATGGGGCTGATATACACAGGTGCAAAGATGACGCAGAGCCCGCTACTCTCAGCATCTCTAACTAGCCCTGTCGCTGTCAATATATAGAATTAAATGGAGAGCTTAGAAATGACACTCAATGGGGCTGATATACACAGGTGCAAAGATGACGCAGAGCCCGCTACTCTCAGCATCTCTAACTAGCCCTGTCGCTGTCAATATATAGAATTAAATGGAGAGCTTAGAAATGACACTCAATGGGGCTGATATACACAGGTGCAAAGATGACGCAGAGCCCGCTACTCTCAGCATCTCTAACTAGCCCTGTCGCTGTCAATATATAGAATTAAATGGAGAGCTTAGAAATGACACTCAATGGGGCTGATATACACAGGTGCAAAGATGACGCAGAGCCCGCTACTCTCAGCATCTCTAACTAGCCCTGTCGCTGTCAATATATAGAATTAAATGGAGAGCTTAGAAATGACACTCAATGGGGCTGATATACACAGGTGCAAAGATGACGCAGAGCCCGCTACTCTCAGCATCTCTAACTAGCCCTGTCGCTGTCAATATATAGAATTAAATGGAGAGCTTAGAAATGACACTCAATGGGGCTGATATACACAGGTGCAAAGATGACGCAGAGCCCGCTACTCTCAGCATCTCTAACTAGCCCTGTCGCTGTCAATATATAGAATTAAATGGAGAGCTTAGAAATGACACTCAATGGGGCTGATATACACAGGTGCAAAGATGACGCAGAGCCCGCTACTCTCAGCATCTCTAACTAGCCCTGTCGCTGTCAATATATAGAATTAAATGGAGAGCTTAGAAATGACACTCAATGGGGCTGATATACACAGGTGCAAAGATGACGCAGAGCCCGCTACTCTCAGCATCTCTAACTAGCCCTGTCGCTGTCAATATATAGAATTAAATGGAGAGCTTAGAAATGACACTCAATGGGGCTGATATACACAGGTGCAAAGATGACGCAGAGCCCGCTACTCTCAGCATCTCTAACTAGCCCTGTCGCTGTCAATATATAGAATTAAATGGAGAGCTTAGAAATGACACTCAATGGGGCTGATATACACAGGTGCAAAGATGACGCAGAGCCCGCTACTCTCAGCATCTCTAACTAGCCCTGTCGCTGTCAATATATAGAATTAAATGGAGAGCTTAGAAATGACACTCAATGGGGCTGATATACACAGGTGCAAAGATGACGCAGAGCCCGCTACTCTCAGCATCTCTAACTAGCCCTGTCGCTGTCAATATATAGAATTAAATGGAGAGCTTAGAAATGACACTCAATGGGGCTGATATACACAGGTGCAAAGATGACGCAGAGCCCGCTACTCTCAGCATCTCTAACTAGCCCTGTCGCTGTCAATATATAGAATTAAATGGAGAGCTTAGAAATGACACTCAATGGGGCTGATATACACAGGTGCAAAGATGACGCAGAGCCCGCTACTCTCAGCATCTCTAACTAGCCCTGTCGCTGTCAATATATAGAATTAAATGGAGAGCTTAGAAATGACACTCAATGGGGCTGATATACACAGGTGCAAAGATGACGCAGAGCCCGCTACTCTCAGCATCTCTAACTAGCCCTGTCGCTGTCAATATATAGAATTAAATGGAGAGCTTAGAAATGACACTCAATGGGGCTGATATACACAGGTGCAAAGATGACGCAGAGCCCGCTACTCTCAGCATCTCTAACTAGCCCTGTCGCTGTCAATATATAGAATTAAATGGAGAGCTTAGAAATGACACTCAATGGGGCTGATATACACAGGTGCAAAGATGACGCAGAGCCCGCTACTCTCAGCATCTCTAACTAGCCCTGTCGCTGTCAATATATAGAATTAAATGGAGAGCTTAGAAATGACACTCAATGGGGCTGATATACACAGGTGCAAAGATGACGCAGAGCCCGCTACTCTCAGCATCTCTAACTAGCCCTGTCGCTGTCAATATATAGAATTAAATGGAGAGCTTAGAAATGACACTCAATGGGGCTGATATACACAGGTGCAAAGATGACGCAGAGCCCGCTACTCTCAGCATCTCTAACTAGCCCTGTCGCTGTCAATATATAGAATTAAATGGAGAGCTTAGAAATGACACTCAATGGGGCTGATATACACAGGTGCAAAGATGACGCAGAGCCCGCTACTCTCAGCATCTCTAACTAGCCCTGTCGCTGTCAATATATAGAATTAAATGGAGAGCTTAGAAATGACACTCAATGGGGCTGATATACACAGGTGCAAAGATGACGCAGAGCCCGCTACTCTCAGCATCTCTAACTAGCCCTGTCGCTGTCAATATATAGAATTAAATGGAGAGCTTAGAAATGACACTCAATGGGGCTGATATACACAGGTGCAAAGATGACGCAGAGCCCGCTACTCTCAGCATCTCTAACTAGCCCTGTCGCTGTCAATATATAGAATTAAATGGAGAGCTTAGAAATGACACTCAATGGGGCTGATATACACAGGTGCAAAGATGACGCAGAGCCCGCTACTCTCAGCATCTCTAACTAGCCCTGTCGCTGTCAATATATAGAATTAAATGGAGAGCTTAGAAATGACACTCAATGGGGCTGATATACACAGGTGCAAAGATGACGCAGAGCCCGCTACTCTCAGCATCTCTAACTAGCCCTGTCGCTGTCAATATATAGAATTAAATGGAGAGCTTAGAAATGACACTCAATGGGGCTGATATACACAGGTGCAAAGATGACGCAGAGCCCGCTACTCTCAGCATCTCTAACTAGCCCTGTCGCTGTCAATATATAGAATTAAATGGAGAGCTTAGAAATGACACTCAATGGGGCTGATATACACAGGTGCAAAGATGACGCAGAGCCCGCTACTCTCAGCATCTCTAACTAGCCCTGTCGCTGTCAATATATAGAATTAAATGGAGAGCTTAGAAATGACACTCAATGGGGCTGATATACACAGGTGCAAAGATGACGCAGAGCCCGCTACTCTCAGCATCTCTAACTAGCCCTGTCGCTGTCAATATATAGAATTAAATGGAGAGCTTAGAAATGACACTCAATGGGGCTGATATACACAGGTGCAAAGATGACGCAGAGCCCGCTACTCTCAGCATCTCTAACTAGCCCTGTCGCTGTCAATATATAGAATTAAATGGAGAGCTTAGAAATGACACTCAATGGGGCTGATATACACAGGTGCAAAGATGACGCAGAGCCCGCTACTCTCAGCATCTCTAACTAGCCCTGTCGCTGTCAATATATAGAATTAAATGGAGAGCTTAGAAATGACACTCAATGGGGCTGATATACGCAGGTGCAAATATTGTTATTTACATAGTTATTTGAATAACTATAACTTCAAATAGTTTTTCGAAGGATTGTAGTTTTGTCTCTTGAAGTCTAATATGTGTCTTTGTTTTTCTCCTTAAAGTAGTGTATCTGATTTTAGCTTTATTTTTGTTGGGATAGGGAAAATCTTGTGTTGTTTTATTGGTTTAAGTTTCGTCATTTTTTATATGGGGTATATTTAGAATATATCCTTTTTTGAAACGGTAATTTTTTGCGCGTCATTTTTAGTTACTTAGAGGATATATTCGATTGTGTCATTTCTACATTCTGCGTCATCCAAACGCCCCGGTTGGTGACCAATTTGATTGCCGGCGAGGTGGCTTATGATTTTCTGTTTGAGAAAAGTTGTATCTGGAAGGATATGAAATCTAGACAGAAATTCATCCACTGCGTTGTCATGGCAACTAATGGCTGGGTTGTGTTTTCTGATGGGGTCTTTTTTATCGTCTTGCATTCTCGACTTGGTGAGTTTTTGTCCTAAAGCATCTGCGCGCTTCACTCTAATGTGTCCGCGAGTCTGAGAGGAATTTCCCTGGAAATCTGTCTGTCTGTCTGTCTGTCTGTCTGTCTGTCTGTCTGTCTGTCTGTCTGTCTGTCTGTCTGTCTGTCTGTCTGTCTGTCTGTCTGTCTGTCTGTCTGCCTGTCTGTCTGCCTGTCTGTCTGTCTGTCTGTCTGTCTGTCTGTCTGTCTGTCTGTCTGCCTGTCTGTCTGCCTGTCTGTCTGTCTGTCTGTCTGTCTGTCTGTCTGTCTGTCTGTCTGTCTGTCTGTCTGTCTGTCTGTCTGTCTGTCTGTCTGTCTGTCTGTCTGTCTGTCTGTCTGCCTGCCTGTCTGCCTGTCTGCCTGTCTGTTTGTCTGGCTGTCTGTTTGTCCGTCTGTCCGTCTGATTGAAGAACACCTAAGCTACAAAGTTTAGTCCCTTCAGCGCAGATGGCTCAAACTGCACTGTTAACAAAAGAAGCAGAAATCGAGTGCACATTTATTTCATTCCAAAAGGTCTTCAAAATAGCTATAGGAGTTGAAAAATGACAGTCTTTCACAATTTTAGGCCCCAGAAACCTTGTTGAGCATGAAAAAATGTTGAGCATGCAGCAGCGGCAGTAGCCAGGCGGCTGTAAAAAAACTTGCGCTCGTAAAATCAAGAGAAAAAGCAGAAATTGCAGAGAAGCAAGCAGTAGGCGGCTGCAGTAGAATGAGCTGTACACAAGGATGTGATCGCGCGGATTGCTTCAACACCTTCGCCTCCAGAGCTTACAAATTAATACATGTGACAGTACTAAATATTTATTGAATGGGGAAGTTTCCAGTTCCAATTCGTGAGCGAAAATATGAGGAAGAAGACAGTTTGAACTCAGCAGGCGCGAATTAGTTAGAATTCGAGACAACCGCCAGCAGGCAAAGTGTCACTGCTGACCGCCTGCTGAGAAGGCTTGGCCAGTCACCGATGAAGCTGCGGATGCTGCAGCGCCTCACAGGCCGCAGCTGTTGTAGCAGTCGGCCAGACTATTGAAGTAGTTCTGGTTCCTGCTGCAGCCGAAGTTCACCATGAACTTGCACTGGTTTTGCCGCTTGCTATAAAAGTACACGCGGGCGAGGCGGACCCGGCTCTTATCGGAGCAGAAGCCGCGGTCCTGTGGCAGCTCGCAGTGGGCCGGCAGGCTGGCGGCGTGGATGTAGGCTGTGGGTGGGGGGCAGGTTTCAATGCGTTTCTGTGGTCCTCTGAGTGCCAGTTCTGGGTGTCTCTGGGGCCTTCGGGTGGGGGCAGGTTTCAATGCGTTTCTGTGGTCCTCTGAGTGCCAGTTCTGAGTGTCTCTGGGGCCTTCGGGTGGGGGCAGGTTTCAATGCGTTTCTGTGGTCCTCTGAGTGCCATGTTCTGAGTGTCTCTGGGGCCTTCGTGTGGGGGCAGGTTTCAATGCGTTTCTGTGGTCCTCTGAGTGCCAGTTCTGAGTGTCTCTGGGGCCTTCGGGTGGGGGCAGGTTTCAATGCGTTTCTGTGGTCCTCTGAGTGCCAGTTCTGAGTGTCTCTGGGGCCACTCACACAGGGTCTTGACTTCCCTCCCACAGGCCAATATTTATGAACATAGATTCGAACTCGGGTACTCTGGGCGGACCCGTTAGCCGCTGCACTGCTCTGGCTCGATGGGTTTTCAATTATTTTTTCGACAAGGAATTCGAACAGAATGATGCATTCATGGTTTGAATACATGCAAATTTAGGAATATTGTTTTGATTTCGGACATTGTTAGGGACTACAAAAAAATTACCAGCATAAGACTGATTGTTACTTTTCATTGAAGACGTCGATAGATCAAAAGTGTAGAAATTTTTAGGGAAAATTCTAGAAAACAGACTCTCTAAAATAAAAAATACGTCCAAAGTCTGCGAAAAACATCCATCTCCGGCGACTTACTTGGCGAGGACTCAAAGCTTGGATGGCCAACCTCAGGCGCTGTGTTGATGCACCTGGCCACTGGCGGCTGGCACTTCAGCAGGACGTCGTTCTCTGCTATGATCCGTCTCATTTCGATATCCAGGATGTAGCTATAGTTCCGCATCACCCGGTCGCGGCACTCAGCGTCCTCCAGTAGGAAGCAGCGCGATTGGTACAGGGTGTACTTTTTGCACCTGACAACCTGACAGGTTTTTTTTCGATGGGGGGGTCAAAGCTCAGTTGTGCTCCGATGTGTTTAGCACTGCTTTGAGAAGTTCTCAGCTTTCGAGCTGGCCGCCCTATTTATAGATGCATGCAGTATTAGCCTGCTCTATGTGGAAACAGAGTACATGTACTGGAAACTTCACATCATTCTTACGCATCACGTGAGGCCAGCATGACTCAGACCTTAAATGAACTCCTAGTACAGTTTATCAAGGACGCTTTGACAGTGCACAGATCCAAATGCATGATTTTGTTGCCGGGGTGAATAGTGCAATTTGTGGCCTCAGGTGGCTAATGGGTTAAAATTATTCGTTTCCAATCCAAATGCTATTTATAGAAGTCCTTGTACAACTGAACGGCCCGGACTCACCTCGCACGGGTCAAGGATGCCGCGCACGCAATAGTTCTGGCACTCCGTCAGCGAGTTGAAGATGTTGCCATTGTCCAGCTGGCAGCCGTAGTGTGCGAACCACTTGCACTTCATCTCGACCAGGTCGAAGGTCCATTTCGACCGACTGGAGGAGCACTTCGGCTGGTTGCGCCAGTCCAGCTGCTGCCGACACTTGGGCGGCAGCTGCTCCGACGACTTCACAGTCGATATCTGCCTCATTGGAGGCGTCGGCGGCTGCGTTGGCGGCTGCGTCGGCGGCTCCGTGGATGGCTGCGGCTG